>LBNU01008614.1:1307-43791 GCA_014162995.1 Artemisia annua | reverse complement strand
TAATGTATTGAACTTGCCACTTTTGTGACTTTCGTGTAGCGAACAAAAAAAAATAGCTTTTTGATGTACTGAACTTTCATTTTTTGTGTTTTTTGATGGATTTTCGTACTTTTTTCTGACTATTTTGCCCTTGGAATTTCAATATTTTCAGGGGAAAAATGTCAATAATACATCAAAAAGGCCAAAAAAAATGAAGTTCAGTGCATCAAAAAGCTATTTTTTTTGTTCGCTACACGAAAGTCACAAAAGTGGCAAGTTCAATACATTAATAAATATTTTCCCCAATTATAAAGTAACCATGATAAGTTAATTATATGATGAACTTTCATTGTAATTAACCTAGTATTATTAAGAGCCAGAGGAAAAAATATTAAACATCGACACCGTTTTATGATTTAATGTTCTATTGTTTCCCATACATCATATGTCTCTCACCAACTAACCTTCAATATATTATTAGCTGGTCATATAGAGTATAGACATTATCCTGCTTGTAACACCATAGAAAATTTTTGTCGGAAACAATCGCGTTAGACATACTTCTATATAAATAAAGGGTATTAATATCATGTCATAAGATCTAACTCATGCATAATGCACAAGTCCATGCATAAGATCGATCTAACTCATATTTTTTCCATTCCCATCGCAAATGCAGAAACTTGTAACATACAATTCGCTCACAATTTGACATCTATCTAATCAGCAAACATTAGCTAAAGTAAAACTTACTTAATGGAATCAATTTGGTTAACATATATACTTCAAAACAATACTATTAATCGGCAAAAACGCTAAATAAGCCAAACAGACAATAACAATAAATAAATACGAAAAAAAAGCTAACCAGGTTCGGCGTCCTCCTCCTCCTCCTCGTCTTCATCTTCCGAATCAGTTACCTCAACCTCAAGCTCAAAAAAATTCTTTGCTGATTTCGCATGTTTCCGCCTACGTCTGCCACCACTGTAATCCTCATCATCGTCATCCTCCTCCTCCTCATCATCTTCCTCAGCCACATCATCTATAAATTCAGACCTCCGTCTCTTACCGCCTCGACTGGTGCCGTAATCGACTTCGTCCTCGTCAATGGCGTCAACTTGATCTTCGTCTTCTACGTTTTCGGGGTCGTACTCGTCAAGTCTTCGAGGCATAGTTTAGGGTTTGTAGAATTGAAGCGATTGATTGTGATTTTGATATGTGAAGCCTTTTATAGAGTTTTGAATGGAACCGACTTTTTAAAGTGTTTGGAGTTTTGAATGGAACCGACCTTTTATAGTGTTCGGTTTTGCGATATTTCTACTTTACACCCTTCTTTTATTATTGTTCACACTTTTCGGTCAAGTTTCATTTATAAATGTTTCAAAATCTCTTATCTTATGAAAGAGATTTTCAAATGTTTCGTATACCTACTTTCACGTTTAATTTCATATATATCAAAGTTGGGTGTAATCATTGAATATATAACGTACAATATTTTTAATGGATATTTAAGTATATATGAAATTATCAAATTTAAGAATGAGATATATGAATTGCCCTTTTCCAAAAGGAAAAAATAAGGTTGAAAAACACAATTGTACTATTGAAATTGCACCATTCTGCTTAGCTAGAAAACTTAAGCATTCATATTTGTTAATTGAAATTAAAAATTGGCTTTAATTTGGTCAAACTCATCTAAATTTCATCCAGTAAAAAATATGTTTAAAAACATATGCGTCGATTTTGTATGAAAAGAAATAATTAATAAAACTTTAGCTGTTAAATTTTAAATAAATTATATAGACTTATGTAAACTTATCAATTTTCATGTTTTTAAGTAACTTTATAAGTTTAATAAATACTTCATATACTTTATAACCTAGTCTATATATTATTTTAAAAAAACAACTTAAATATTATTGTTATCGATAAATATTATTGTCAATATATATTAAATTAATGTATATGAACGAAATTACCAATATCAAAACGTTGTTAAGAATCCAAGTCGACCCTTTTCCCACATGATAACGACAAATCGATAACTGAATAGTCTCAAAAAATGATTGTGGTTAAAAGTTTACATCTTAAAAAATGTGCATCATGTTGATGTAGGAAAATGGTCGCAACAAGAAAGCATGTTAGGAAAAGACTAACGTATTCAAGATTAATTAGAGTTTGAAGGATGTAAACATAAGTTTGTCACGGAAAAAAGTAAAACGTGGATGAACATGATAACCCAATTTCAACCGGATTATAACTTTTTAATATGTTACATGTATGTATAATAACATGTGATTTAGTCATTTAGAATGTAAATCACGTATAATTTTCATCTTTTGAGAACCAAAGGATATATCACATATGATTTTTACGGGATCACATATGACTTTATTTGTAACAATAGCTACATCTTATTATAGATACGAATATGAATTTATTCCATTCATAACCTGATTTTCATTATCGATAACTTGATTTTCGTCAGTAACAACATGATTTTCATCATCCATAACATGATTTTCTTCTATATCTAACAAATTGTTTGTTAACTGATAAATTCAGACCTAAAATCAAGGAAACCCCATAATTGTTCCTTATTTTTAAAAAAATTAAATTACGATGAACGCCAAAAATTTATGATGAAATCGACAATTATTGAGTATTTTTGGAGTTGATTTGATGATTAATATCGATAGCATGTTTGTGCGTGTTAGTTAAAGTCAAAATCCTAATAGTTTGCCTTTAACTGTAAAAATCATATTTAACTAGAACCATGAAAGTGAAATAAAAGGCGTAGGGTTTTGATCTTTTGATATTTAAAAAACTAGACGACGTGCAAAGCGACGGTGTATAGCGGCAAATAATTATACTTGCAAATTTGTGGTTCTGGTGTGACTCTTGATGCAACCGTTTTTTTTTTTTTTTTTTTTTTTTTTTTTTTTTTTTTTTTTTTTTTTTTTTTTTTAAATTGATGCAACCGGTTGCAACCGTGTGATCCTTGACGAATGCCCGCGCAAACTGTGTGTGTGTGTGTGTGTGTTTTTCGTAAGTTTATCAACAACCGTGTGATTGGTTGCCATTTATAAATAGATTTTCCTTTGTTAGTGTGTTCTATTGATAGACCAAACAGTAACATTTGCCACATTTAAAAAGCAGTTTCATGTAAACTTGTTTTGTAAAGGGTATATTAGGCATTAGATATTACTCAAAATTTAAAAAGCAGTTTCATCATCCCAATTCCAACTGATCAAGTTAGGGTTGAAAAAAGGATTAGGATGTGGAGCAGGGTTCGGATTGTGAAGAAGCTGTAAAAAAAACAATACATTAGAAGAAATAATGACGCATTAGAACAACACATTTTGGGAAGAACCTACTGAAGATGGAATCAGTTGCTATAAAATGCATTATAAAAAATGGCGTATATAATGTATTAGAAGAAATAATATAATGAACCTCAACTGATTCCACTAATCGATTGGGAAGAACCTCAAAATGCATCAATGCATGGCACATTAGAACTAAGCTCAAAATCAAATGAAAAATTAGAACTAACCTCAAAATCATCATCGACATTCTTTTGAGTATTGAGTACAAATGATTTGTTTAAACATTGTGTTGTTTATATAGGCAAGAAGGTATACATTAGGTTTGTTTCGAATTTGAGTTTTCCCGCCCTCATTGATGAACCAAAGAAATCGTTTCCTTGTTAACCATTTTCTGACCAAATCGTTGATTAGTATTGAGTACAAATGGTTATCGTTTCCTTATTATATTAAACATGCATTAAATATTATCAATGTTGCTATAAATATTAAACATGCATTACGTTTTGATTCATAGAGTACAGATTTTCATTTCAATTAGTGTTTTACAACTCATTTTCAAAGTTGCTATATCTAAAAGTTTGATTCATAGAGTACTCATTTTCAAAGGGGAAAATACCACCAAAATGTATTAAACTTGTCAACATTTTCAATTCTGTGTACTAATCTTTTTTTTTTCTAAACAATTACTAAACTCTCCAAAATGGCCTATTGTGTGTACCCGAATGGCTGCCCATGCCACATAAGCATGCCCGTAGCACGTGGAAAATTTTTTATATTTCAATTTTTATCAGAAACGTGGATCCTTATAAAATGCCCCCAATTCCTCTTCCCCCACTCACAAATAACACCACCAAACCCTAACCATCAAAATCAAAAATGCCTTCTTCATCTTCTGCTAATTCTTACAATGGATACCATCAAGATGTCTCCAATTTGACCCATTGCAAATGTCCATACCCCATTCCTGTTCAAGTGTCTTGGACTCCTGAAAATCATGGAAGACGATTCAAGGGTTGTCCAATTCGAGATAAAAGGAGGAAGTGTAAAGTGTATGGATTCCTTGATGAAGAACTTCCAAGTGATTACTATAAAAAATTGGTTTTTGATCTACATGAGGAGAACAAGGAACTCAGGAACAACCTCAACAGAATCAGAGGCACTCCAATTGATTCAAACAATGAGATGGTTATGGTCAATCAGTCAAACAAGCAAATGTTATTGCTTGATGATGTCAAGGATGATTTGATTTATATTAAGGCAAAAATTCACTCAAATGACAGGCTGATGGTTGTTGTTTGTATCTGTTTGTTGTTTCTTTGTGTTGTAATAGGTTACCTAGTTTTAGCTTAGGGAAAATGTAGGTTTTATTGCTATCTACTATGGTTGTTGTCTGCTTTATCTTGTAAAGCTACTATTTTGTGACTGCTTGTATTGTACAATATAAGTTAATGAAAGTATGTATTTTGTTAAAACATATTCTTCATAGATAGTGACTAGTCCATTACATACTACAAATAATGGTGTGCACCACATACAGATTCACAAAAAACTAGTCCAAATTTGTGCACACCATAACAGTTTCATACATATATATTTTACACAAAATAGAGCAAGTTCATGGAAAGTTTTAAACTTGGTACATAATCTAATAAAAGGTAAATGAAAGTTAATCCACTTGAAGTGAATTGCCATGTGAAGAACCAGGCCCTTGAACAATCTTGGAAAGCTTCCTTTGTAAAATCCTTTGACTAGGTGGCCTTGGTTTTGGTGTAACAATCTTTTGTCTGACTTGTTTCCTCTGACTTGGTGTAACAATCCTTTGACTAATTGGCATGTTTCCTCTTGCTCTCATATTCCCAGCTTGTGAAGAACCAGGCCCTTGAACAATGTTTTCTCTGACTTGTTTGTTAACTTGTTGGTTCTTTTGAGATTGTTGAGTAGATGGCTGGAATTCTTCCATGCTAGCACCTTTAACCTTTCTGCTTTTTTTAACTAGTAAGCCTGCACTAGAACCTGCTTGAAACAAAGATCTCTTGACTCCCACAGTTGATGTACCTGCACTAGTAGGACTACCCAATGGAACCTGAATTCTAACACCTTGAGTTGTTGCTCTAGGTGGTACTACATGTTGGTTTAAGTTGCTGCTACTAGTCCCACCACCAACTGTTGCAGCTGCAACATTGTTGTTTTTCCTTGGTCTCCCTCTTCTAGCAGGTGGTTTTGGTGGTATCAAAACAGTGTCATTAGAACATGTTAGTCTGTTATGACCTTTTTGTTGGCAGTTACTACATGTCATCTCCACACCAGACTTTGACACTTTACTAGGGTTTTTCATTTCATGTGCTGCCCTTATTCTCTGTTTCCTAGGCCTTCCAGGCATTTTTTTGGGTATTGGTGGTAACACTTTAGAATACTGGCTAGAGTCTGGCCAAAAGGTCATACCACCAACAGGATTCATGTATTGGTGATATATTTCATGGTTGGTTTGTACCCTAAAACAAGCTGGGAGATAATCCTCTGGTCTCTTGTTTATTCTAAACATAACAGCTATAGCATGACAGCATGGGATACCTGACAGTTGCCACATTCTGCACGAGCATGTTCCCACATTCTCATCAACCCTAAATGCATCACAACCATTTCTAACCTCATATGTGTCCCCACCAGCAGCAATGACATGCCAAAACCTACATTTTAATATTAATTATATAAGTTATTGTAAAAAACATGTATCTCTAAATATAAATGAGTAAACAAAAGTAAAATTTACATACCTATGATTATCTTTGTTCAACTCAAGCCTTTTCTGAATGTTTGGGCAAATGCCACCATCCCATTTTTCCATAATGTTCCTCATAGTACTTAACCTTTCCATTACAATAACCCTCATGGACTCCAACATGGTTATCAAAGGCTTATTTCTCACAGCTAACAATACAGAATTGAAACACTCACTAAAACCATTCTCAACAGCCTCACAATTAGTACCTAGCCTAAAGAATGCTCTTGACCATGTTTTAGGATCCTTTTTTAGTAAATACTCATGTGCACCAGGGTTTGCTTTCTTAATTTTTAGCATTATCTTATTGAAACGCTCAGGATAACTTGCCTTAGATGCAGCCCAAAACAATAGTTTGAATTCTTCACCACTGTATTGTTTTCTGAAACCCTCATAGATGTGCCTGGCACATTGTCTGTGCTCAGCCAGTGGCATCACATCTTTCACAGCCTCAATCAAACCCTGCATATACAAATAGTCAATGAAAGTGATATATCAAATAGAAACAAGTTTGCAAATGAAACTGTGAGTGTACCTTGTGTTGATCTGACATAAGTGTCAGTCCATTCCCATTGGGCATACCAATATCTTCCCCAAGCAACTCTAAAAACCATGACCAATTATCCTTATTCTCAACATTGACTATTGCCCATGCAATAGGAAAAATGTGATTGTTACCATCCCTTCCAATTGCAGTTAATATTTCACCTACATTTGGTTTCTTTAAAAAGCAACCATCTAATGCAATTATAGGCCTACAACCCAACACAAATGCCTTTTTCAATGCACTAAAGCAACAGTAGAACCTATCAAAGTATGTCTTCTCATCTGGATTAACAGTCACCCCTAGCTTAACTGTGGAACCCTCATTTGAATCCAATATTGCCTTACCATAAGACCTAATCATAGCATAGTGTTCCTCAGTTGTTGCCTGGCCTTCATGCAAAGCATATTGTTTGGCATTTCTACATTGACCAGGGCTAATAGTGCATTTATACTTTTTCAACACTAGGTCTGCAATCTCATGTAGTTTGATATCTGGATTCTGCCTAATCCTGTTCCCAAATTGTTTGCCTATCCACTTGTAGTTAACTAAACTTCCATACTTAAAACTCCTAACACAGGTATGCTTGTCTGTCATAGAGATTACCTGGAATGAGTTTTCTGTAACCATCTTTTTACCATAGCATCTGAATGGGCATTCACCATGTTCATTCCTACCAACACTTGGGTATTTAATCCACTTCCTTTGCTTACCTTTCTCTGCATCCTTTAGAGTTTCAGGCCTTTGACCACACCTGGCAATCACTTGTTCAGTTGAGCTTCTATAGAACCATAATGAGTATCCATTTGCCAGACCATAAAAAGTTAAGCATTCCTTGAACTGGTCTGCATTAATGTACTTTTCACCAACCTGTCAAATGAAAAAAAAAATTAGTATATAATTTGGTTGAAAGCAATATTCACAAGGCATAAAATATACCTTAGGTTTTCTCAACTTCCAATGGGTCTGGTCATCATGAGATGGATACTTGTCATCATTGGCCTCCAAGATTGTAAAAGGATCTGTCAACCCATCATCACCTTGTCTCAAATGATACATCAAGTTATCCATATACTCTTGATGATCTCTAGCAATGTCAGTCTGAGCTACATCATACACCCTGGTTTGTCTAGGCCACGGATGATCTTCTGTGTTTGTGTATGGCTTAGTTGGTGTAGGGTTAAGTTTTGCCTCAGTCTTTCTTTTCCTAAGTGAAATGAGCTCATCTTCACCCTCTGATAGATAGTCTACAGACTTGTCAGAGTACTCACTATCAGAATCATAATCTTGAGGAACCTCAAACATTTGTTGCAAATCTATTTCACTATCAGAATCACTATAATCATTTAGTGAAGGGTTCACATTTTCATTTATTACGATACCAACATTCCTCTTCCTAGGTTCCTTTCTACTTTGACCTTTCTTACGTTCTTCTACCATGATGGCTTTTCCTTTGTCCACGTTCACTTTACACTGACCAACAGACCCATGATCCTTATTTTGAGTACCACTACCCTTATCTAGAGTCTGACTACCCTGACAAGGACTGAAACTACCACTAGGACCATTTCCTAAACCATCATCAGCTACCTTATTCATAGCTGCTTCCTCCTCAGCCCAAGTAATTAACTCATCTACACTCATATTACCGGCATCTTTTACTGATTTTTTCCTAGACTCAACCTCATCATCAGAACCAGCAAGAGTAATGTTCTCAGTGTAAAATGGCTCTAACTCCTGAGGCCCATGTGATATGTACACATGTATAAGCCCATAAGATTCAGCAAAGGCATACATATCAGCCAAATCTTTGTCATTCTGTACTATTTTCAAACCCTTCTCAAGTTCACATTTTGGCATCCTAAAGAACAACTCATGAAGAGGTTCATCTATGCGTTTTCTTAAATTATTACAAACACCTTCAAAGTCTAGTTTGTTGTCCCTTTTAACTGTAAATCCACCAACAACCCCATTTACATACCTGAGTGGACAGAACTCAAAGGTACCACCAAAATGTATATCAAACACCAAATATGTTGACAACTTCGATGACATGCTGCATAACATAACACAAAAACCCTAAATTAAACTAAATTTTTATATGAATAGTATTGTTTCAACAAAACCCTTAAAAAATTACATAAAAAACAAGAAATATGCACAATTCAAGGTGGGTAACTAATAGTATATCATATATTGTACCTGTTGCATGGATTATTTTAACTCAAACACTGAAAAGGACAATGAATCGAGCAAGTGGTCCAAATTGGGGATTAGGGTTTTTGTGTCGGAATTGAAAAGGATATGTGGAAAAGTGGTCCAGGGAAATAATCTCTTTTTATTTACTAGTGGATTTTCAAAGTTGCTATGCATTACATTTTGATACAAAGTTGCTATAAATATTCATTTTCAACAATTTCAACTTTCAACATGGGTTTAAAATCGAAATGTGTGTCCAGCTATGCGAAATGTTTGTCCAGCCATGCAAAGTGTAGCCAATATTTCAATATTTCCTTCTTTTATAGCTTCCTTTCTTTTATAAGACAGCCATAAATAGTTTCCTTTCTTTTATAAGACAACCATGCAAAGTAGTTGACTTTCGAATTGTTTAGTGAATGCCATATCCGTGTATTTAAATGTGTAGCCAATAATTCAAGATTTCAAGATTGACCAAAGTTCCAAGAGTTCACTTTCAAGGTTGACCATTTTTACATTATATGTAGTTAAGATTAAGATTAAGATAAGATAAGATAAGATAAATGATCTACTTAGATATCACATCAGAACAAGTATATCACTTAATCATTTTTTTTTTTGGGTAAAAGGGTTAATTCACCCCGGTAAAATATATTACGCCAAAAACATTGAAGTACAAAGGATGAGGGTATATCCATCATCTCAGTCCCATAGGACACTTACAAACGCTAATATAAGAATGACACACCATTCTTATAACTTACACAAATGAACCAACCAATAATAACAAAAGTAAATAAAACATTACAAAACTACTCAGGAAATATTCTTGAGCCTTCTAAGTCATTATGGCGGTCCACCTACTTCCATGAAGAAAACTCCAACTTGCCCAATAAAACAACCTACCTACGACGAGTATTCAAGCGAATATCAAATTGATCACAAAATGCTTGCATTTTATCAGGTAGGACCACCTGATCATCATATCCGTCGTAGTAATCTTCCATATCATCCAGAAAGCCTCCACCCTCCGGCATCAAAACTTCATCAACTTCATCATCCGAATCTTCTGAACCTGATAATGGAGATTTATTATTACTTGTAGAAGCATTAAACTGCTCCCACAAACTTCCACTCGCACTTGGATCACCAACCGAACTTGCAATATTATTAGGGCTGTTAGAAACCTCTTTATTAAGTTGCAAATCAGAACCATTCCCAACACCCTCCATGTTGGAGGAATTAGAAGCTAGATCAAGTACCTTCTCAGCTTCCCATACTTTCTCCATATTACGTTTGAGTTCATCAAGATTAATGTTATCTTTAAAATAACCAAACTCGTTAACAGATTGAGATAAATCATCATTAGTAACCGAAGGAGGAGTAGAATTCGGGTGTTCATTAGGCTTGTCCTCCTTAGTAACTTGATTAGAACTCGGCTTAGAAACAGGCCTGTAAATGAAAGTAGACTTAGGCTTGAAAAACCTAGACCCTTGTTGTGATTTAGTACCCTTTTTCCCAGCCTTCTTATTGTGAACTTTCTCCTTAGCACTTACATGTTCATCATCTGACCCCAAATCAACTTTACGTTTCAAAGCTTGACATATCCCCACCTCATGACTGAAAATCTTGCAATGTGAACAACGAGGAGGCCACCATTCATACTCAATATCAATGTATTCCGTATAGTGACCCTTCCCATTAGGCAGCGGAATATCAACTTCAACAAATTCCAAGATATCATGAACAGCGGATAACTCAATGAGACATCGTGCATAAGAGTAACGACCCCAAGGGTTAATGCACATAGCAGAAGTACCCTCATCCAATCGCATGAGTCGTCCCACTCGTTCAGCAATCAGCTTAATACCAGTTTCTGAATACACAACNCAATATATCACTTAATCATTGTCAAAATGCAATGCCAGACTTTCAGTTTGTGTAAATGTGGCAATGGCACCGATTCATATCTCTGAGCCATATACTGTCACTTCAATTGTCGTTTATAACTTTAGTTCCTAATGCTCAAAGTTTTCTATTGGAAAGCCTGAAAGCCTGATTGTGTACGTTAGATAGATTTGTGGTGATATCAGTTCCAGTAATTACTTCGTTGTCTCTATTGTAATAGAATAAAGTTAGTTATGCATGCGTTCTCTTTTTCTAATCCAAATGAAGAAAAGAATGAGATCAACACTTCTTTTACGGCGTTTTCTAATTTGAGGGAAACGAGGATGTGATCAACATTTCTTTAAGGCAGTACCCACATTTGTCATGTACCTTGTGAGCTATTACACAATCATAAGCCATGTTATCCTGGGGGATGCAACTAATGATCTAGAGTATTGTGCAGGCGTTATCTAAGTTACACTACATAGATAAGAAGAGTATTATTCATGTTAAATCAGGAGATCAAATATCTAATACGTACAAGTACTGAAAATTAACCAACATGACCATGAGAGAGCATTATTCATAAAATTAACAGCGCGCAACAATCGCTTAGATACAAAGCACTTGGATTTTTTGATAAAGATTGCTTCTACCCGTAAACTCATCCATTTGTCTTATCAGCATCTAGTTGTAATTTAGTACAATCTACTTTGGCATAAGCCTCAGTTATACAATGCTGACGAACCCCCACCCAAAGTCTCACTCCAGTATCCACTCGAATTCCCTTGTCCCATGCTTTCGCCATTCTTCCTTGTTGAATGTTGTTGGTTCAAGACTCCAAAAGGCAACATAATTCTTTCACCACCCTTTTGATTTCCTAAAAAGTTTCCATACGTGATTCCGTTATTCCCTTGAATAGGAAACCCCATCATTGGCTTAAAGTCTTGAACACCGAATCTTGTTTCAGTGAACATTGTGTTCAAGTGTGACGTTGTATCTGTTGTTCTTGGCAAACCTTGACTAGAAGTCACAGAACCTGACATCCTGCAATCAAGTCATAACTATTTAGGAAACATGTTTAGTTAGAGACTAAATATAAAAACAACAAGAAAACAAGCTATAACTTTCTGTTTTGGATGATTCTTCACAAAGCAAAAAAGAAAGTTGTATGCTTTTGCTAGAATAGAACCACTTAATCACTACCCTTTAAAAAGTTTCAAAAAGAAAAAGTGACCATAACAAGAACCAACATAGACTAACTTTCCCACAACATCATCACCTTAACAAAACTAGTTAGTTTTCATGCGAAGTGATTCATTTGCATGATCATACCTTTGCCCATCGAGCAGCATCCATGATATGGTGTCGTATAATCTTGAATAGTGTTGTTGCTTGTTGTGTTTAATTTAAAGAAAGCAGGAAAGAATGTTTTGAAATTGCTTGTGTTTTGGCTTTATTTGGTGAGTTAGATATGCATAATGAGTGATGAAAGATATAAAAAGGATTTTCTTTTTGACTTACTGTTGTGAAAAAAAAAAAAAAAAAACTGCTTTTTTATGGTGGGTTGTTTGTTTATATTAAATTTGTTTAGTGGAAGTGGAATTTTGAGCTATCAAAGCCTCAAAGGTGACATCTATGAATGTACAGGAGTGGTGGAAACTGGTACATCCATATTGTTCTCATGATATAATGCCTTTATTTCCATATTTCTAGTTTATGAATTCATCTAACAATAACGCATCAATAGATGACGACACAATAGATGACGACACTCGATTAGTTTTATGTCAGATGAGTTTCTTCCGATGTTCCGATGTCCACAAAGAGAATTAAGAACAAAAGGAACGAGATCTTTTTCGTTACTCTTGGTCTATCGCTGCATAGTAAAGGTCAATAATGGTGTATACAACGTTGAACCGGTCGATAAAGGCCGTCGGAGTTTATTGTGGCTCAATATGAGGATGATCATACTAACTTTTTTGTGGTAAAGGTCGTGGCAAATCTTTTAAGACATTTGAACCTTCTTTGAGGCTAACTTACACATATCACTCATCAAAAATCAAACATATCCAGAATCAGCCCATTCACAAGCAAATGCGTCAAACATGTCTTAAGTCTAGCCTTCTAGGTGATACTATAATCTTAATGAGTAACAGTTTATGTTAGAGCATTCAAAGACACTTAGACACCTATATCACACTGTAATATATCACACTGTAATACAGATACGTACTACTTGAACGAAAAACATTAAGCAAAGCATCTAAACCATACTAGAATAGATAATTATCTGAATCCTTTTTATAACAATACTGTTTAGCCAGTAGATACTTCAATTATATAGCCCACTTTATTTATAAAATGGGCACTATACTCTTATTATCTATCACACACGCCCCAATTGACCCATTTTTGACTTTCTGGAGAACAGAGTGATGGTATGGCTAATTCATATTGATATAACTTAATTAATGCTTTTTTAAGTTGGGGCAGTTGGCAACTCTATCAAAATAAATCACTTTTGCCCTTATTATAGGTTAGGTGACCAATATGATGAGTAATTGGAGTACACTTGCGACATAATTATGGCCATGTGTTGGAGGGGTCAGACGATGTCATTTACCAAGCTTTCAGTATAGAAGTTGTAGGAAACATTCACCCTTAAGTATAGTCCAATACATTATGTAAATACATGGTGCCGAGCTTCAGCCCATTAAATATCCATCAAAAAATTCCAAAACGTCTCTAAACGATTAAAAATCAAAGACTTGCTACAAGGAAGCTATAAATAGAACAAATTAACAAGGCTGGTTATTAAAGTGCAGTAGAAGCCACACCCTTGGTGTTTAGTTATCTATTGTTCTATCTAACAAGCAAAGATAATATGTCATCTGACTTAATTAGCAAAAAAAGACTCCTATCTTTATTAATGCACAATTTGAAAAGCTTATAGCATCTAAAGGCAAAAAGATGTTACATAGAAGCAATACTTAACAGAAATAGATTACAGGCATCAAACTTGAAGTATACATACCTTAATATGATTCTGCACATATGTAAATCAATGATCATTTTTAGAGTAATGCACTTGTAACCTCACTTGGTCGAAACCCTCTTTGTACCATCTCCTTTAGCAACAGTTTAGCATGATCTTTCCTACCATGCTTATAAAAGCCATGCACCATGGTTTCGTACGTCCACTGATTCGGCTCATAACCCTTTGGACATAAAGTATCAAACAGCTTATCAGCATCATCAACTTGTTTCGCACATAGTTTCCTTAGCAACATATTGTAAGTGTATATATCCAGCGGGAAGCAGTTTCTCACTACTTGTTCCAAGTCATCAATACTTATGTCATCTCTAAAACGGTCAGAAAACAAACCGACAACCTCGCGAAGTCTCCAAATAGGTGACGACTCAGGCTGAGTCAACTCAGTAGGTGGCGTTGAGTCCACCCACGTGTCATATAGCACCCGATCTTTCAAAGAATGTAAAAGCAAATTGTTTCCGATAAAAGACGAAAGTGGTCGGCCAACATCAATCAAGTCGTCAATGACATCAAGGATTTTGTCATATCGTTTATGATTGCATAAAACATAAATAAGTTCCTCATAGCATTCGAGACTCGGTCTTACTGTTTTCTCTTTTGCTCTAATGTTAGTAAAGTATGACAATGCAATGTCGGGTTTATTTGCTTTGCAAAGACCGATTATTAGAGTGTTAAATACTTTTCTCCCAATCGCTCTTCTTTCTAAAATATTATGAAAAAAATGTAGACCATCGGATACTTTTTCACCTCTTAAGTAACTCCTCAGCAATAAAATGTCGGAAGTCACGTTAGGTGAAATCCCACTTCTTTTCATCATTTGATATACTTCATTTGCAAGATCAGGTTTCTTAGCAAGACCAGCTCCTTCAATAAAAATGTTGAAAACACCACAATCGATTTCATGAAGTGATAATTGCATTTCTAATAGTCTCTGAAATTGCTTCTCTGGGTTTTCCATCTCACATACACTTTGAATAACTGTTCTGAACAGCTGACGGCTTGGAGTGTGACCCTTTTCTTGCATTTCAATCAGTAGTCTCACAGCAATATCGGCCCTATTTGATTTTATAAAGCCGTTTATCAGACTGTTGTAAGCACATCCAGTAGTAACTTTATTAAGCCGGTTGAGTTCCCCATGTATGTAATAACCATCCTCGACCCTTCCAGTTTTACAAAGGGCCTGAATGTAAATTTCATGAATTCTATCACTTAATACAACATTGTTCTCTAAAGCTACGTGAAACAACTCATTCATCATGTCAAGCTTTTCGAGTTTACATAAAGCATGAGCAAGGACAGAAAAGGTGGGTACACCAGGGAAGTACCCTTGCTCAAGTGCATTCTTTAAAATCCGATATGCATCAACCACACTTCCATCACCACATAGAGTGTTCATTAAATAATTAAAAGCCATGCTACTTAACGATAACCCGATCTGCCCTCTTGAATCATATAATCTCAAAGCAATATCAACCATTCCACCCTTGCAAAAGAAGCATAAAACAGTATTCATAGTAAGTTCATCAGGTGGTATATTGCTTTCCCGCATCTCAATTATTAAATCACAAACTTCTTCGAGTCGGTTTTCTCTCAAAAGCCTTATTATTAATGTGTTGTAACGGAAGAGATCGGGGACATATTGAACGACATTTCTCGTTTTATGTAAAAACTCCATAGCCCCATCTAATTTCCGAGCCCGTACAAGCTCACGAATCCATATATCATAGACATGAAATTCCCCAAACTCATCGACTAATTTCCCAGCCCTATCAAATTGCTCATCCTTACACAATCCATCCACAAGTGCACCAACTATGTACCCGCCACCTTTTATTTTGACCTCACCTTCCATAACCCGACGCAGATATGTTTCCGCTCTATCAAACTCCTTCTTCCTGCAGAAGCTCTTAATCAATATAGAATGAGTGACTTCTGATTCAAACCCTCGGCTCTTAATCTGGTTCGACACCGCCTCAACTCCATCATAATAATTTCCTTCTACCAAAGCATTTAAAAGGACATGATAAGCAAAAACATCTAGATCAATACCCTGGTAACGCATTCGGCCGAATAATTGGAGTGCAAACTCGGGTTTCCCTGCCACAGCATAGCCCATCACCAAAATTGTATGATAATTATGACTGCCACGACGATTCTTAGCGTAGTCCTCCAAATAACCCAACATCAAAGACATGAGCTTTTCTCTCGAAAGAATTTTAAAAATTGCATTGAATGTAGCTCGAGTATGTTTAAACCCTGGTTGACGCCCTGCCCAATCAAAGAACTTTATACAAGCCAACACATCTTTCCCGTAATACAAAACATCAAGAACAAGCGACTCTGTAAGACGAAGATTTAGTCGGGACAGTGCCAAGTCAACAGCTTCATGCTGCGACACAAAATCTTCGTTTTCCCCAAGGCCTCTGATGCCGCCGTGAGACGAAAAGATTGCAAGTATTCGGTCGAGAAAAGGGTTCCCACTAGACTTAAACCAGTCTTGGAACGTCACCACACACATCCTCCGCATGCACTTTCTGGACTGGGGATGAATAATACGGAAATGATGGATTTAAAAGGACGGCATTGGTGGAGGCAGATGCTGCCGCTATTGTTGAAAACTTGAAGACGACATTGCTGGTATTGGAAGGTGAAAACAGTGCCCCAATGGGAGCTTGCTTCAGATATCTTAGTCTTACCATAATTTGTGAAGAGTATATTTATAGTACCCTATTGCATCAACACTGCTTTAGAGACAACTATCTGCATTCCATTCGTTAAGTGGACGAAGAGTACCCGAGATGATAATAACCTGAAATTAAAAAATAAAAGAAAATACAAGAATCAGAAACGGAGATGTAAATACAGTTGAAGTTACGATTTACAAATCAAAACAGCATAAAAGCCCCGTTTGCCTCGTCCTTCCAATTAATCGTTATTTAATACTTTTAGCATAGACTAACTTAATTATTTCAGCTTATGCTTCTGCCTATAAATAGTTATTTCAGCATATAAAAGTAACATATGGAAGTAAAAGAATAATGCTAATTTCATCTTAAAACGCAAGCAAATTGCTCCTACATGAAACTAGTAATAACGAGAAGTAAGTTAACCCAAGGGAAGTTCAAATCTAAGTATGCTATCAACCATTGAAACAAAAAGATAAAAGCAAAGAGAACATTTCCCATACCTCTAAACAAAACACTAGAACCAAATTTAACCTAACAAACAGCAAACAAGCCTATGTTTCGTCAGATAAGTTTTTTTTCCATGTATCCATTTTCTTAACTATCATATGTTGTATACCTAAAGAATTTATTATTAGTGTCATAAATATCAAGAACAGTATTATAATAAAGTCACAAACGCTCAAGCAGTCAAGCTCGAGACTTGATTGACATACATGCCCAAAAAAGAAACTAACTAATTCCAAGAAGCTCAACGGATGTTGTACTAAATAAATCTTATGTACAAGGTTTATGATACCTTTGTAAATTTGAATAAGTCACTCTCAAACCAACATTATTCGCGGCGAAGGATAAGGCGACAGATGTCCGTCGTTCTGATCTGGCGGTTCTTAGTTTTTAATAGATCCTGTTCGGTTTGTGATTGTAATATCCGGCAATTGTTGTGGCGGTGCAGCGATGGTAGTGGCGGCGAGGCGGTGCAGTAGATAGAGAGAAGTAGAGAGAGAAATGAGAGTTTTGTGAGGTTGCAGCGTAATGGATGGAAGGATAACGGACGGTTGAGATTACAATCATCAAATGTCATCTAATGGCTCTTATCTCTCCTCTTTATCTTAATTTTGATGCGCCTCACATTTACGAGTTATCTACGGTGTCGTGGTAAAATGATGTCTCTTTTTAATAAACCTTGTGTCATAATTTATAAGTGGTGTCATGGAACCAACCAAAAAAAATAAAAAAAAAAAAAAAAAAAGACCTCACCGTGTGGGCTGTCGGGTACAACGCGAGAGCCGACGGCACGAGATCTGGTATGGTGGTGGGGCCATAAATTAGGTTAGTGTCATGCCCAAATAGGGCTGAGCATCGGGCCGAAACCGACCTGTCCCGACCCGATCCCGACCCATACTGAAATCGACAAGCTGAAAAATCCTAACCGAATCCCGACCCGAGTCTAGTTCGGGTAATGACTCCCGAACCGAGTCCCGAAACGAAACCGGTTTGTATGGTATTCTTTGTGTTTTCTCTGGTAATCTCGACTCCCGAGTCCCGACAAGCTGGAAAACCCAAACCGAGTCTCGACCCGAGTATAGCTCAATTTGTGTCGGTCGTTGTCGGTCGGAGTCGGGCGTCTGTCGGTTTTCGGTCGTCGGTCGAGATTACTCAGCCCTATGCCCCAAGGTCACCAACCAACCATACCTTGGCCTCTAAATACAATATAATTTAATATAGATATACACATAAATATAGGCATAGATATAGATAAGCAATAAATAATGCGGAGATATTGACATTTAAAATGCACCTTACAAGGTGTTTAATGAATCAAGGATCTCGGTCTCAATGGAACAGGTTGTCGGAATGTTTGTTCGTTTGTTTGTTGATGATGGCGACAGAGGAGGGTAGGGTTTTTATTATATCTAGAGAACAAATAAAACAACGACAATGAGTATCATCTATGAATAGATGTTCTAGTTTTCCAGATTTTTACTTTGTTTTTCATTTTCTTTTACTCGTAGTAAAATGGCTAGTGAGTTTTGGTCATTAATTAATACTTAATATTTTTTATTTTTAATTAACAAAACGGATTTTAGTTTTTTAAAATGTTTAATTTCTCGAAAAGGAAAACTTTGAATTGCATTTAGTTGTGAAATTTTTATGGATCAATGAAAAATGGGCATTTTTCAAAAAAGAAGTTAAAAAAGGTAATAATTAAAAAAATAAAAATAGAAAATGCTAAAAAATTAATGAATTTTTTTAGAACAAAATTTTGAATTTCTTTTCTAATAAAGTGAAAAGTTTAAGTTTCAAATTCTAACGATACCATGAAAAATGCTATTCACATTTTTCCCAACATTTTTTCCTGCATTCTCTTTCACAAATCTCTAGCATTTTTTTTTTAAACTTTTTTAATAAATATCATCTAAACACGTTTTTTAAATTTTCAACATTCTTTGAGAGATAACCCATACCTTTTTCATAAAAGAAATCAAATAAAGAATCTTTAGTATTCTTTTTCATTAAACCGACATTTTCTGTTATATACTTTTGGTTTTTCATTTCCTTAATTTATAGATTTGCAAAACTAATAAATAAATAAATTATTTATTTGATAAAGGAAAATCGATTTTGATATATATATAATGAAAACATGCACATTGATTCATTGAATATAAATTTTTGAACCTATCAAAGTGAAGATAAAGTAATTATGAAAATTTTCCATAACAAGATTGATTAGAGTTTAAGAGTGCGTTTATTTGGGGAAAAACACCCTTATTTTCCACAAAATGTTTTGTGAAAAACAAGGAAAACAGAGACCGCGTTCAAATCAGCATTTTTTAACAAAATGTTTTGCAAAACACAAAATCTCCTATTTCCTAACTTAACAAGGAAAATTACAAAACAAATTTTAGTTGTTTTCCTTTTTTTTTTTTTTTTTTTTTTTTTTTTTTTTTTTTTTTTTTTTTTTTTAACCACAATCCTACCTTCACATATACAAAAAAGAAAATACAAACATCAACTAAACGCATTTTATATATTTTAAAGTGTTTTGTGGAGATAAATTTCCCGTCCAAAATTTTACAAAACTAGAAATGGGAAACAAGAAAATTTTTCCTCCAAATAAACGCACCAGGTTTAAACATAAGTTTGTCAAGATTGGTAGGGGGAAAAAATGATGATGAATANATTTTATATATTTTCAAGTGTTTTGTGGAGATAAATTTCCCGTCCAAATTTTTACAAAACTAGAAATGGGAAACAAGAGAATTTTTCCTCCAAATAAACGCACCAGGTTTAAACATAAGTTTGTCAAGGTTGGTAGGGGGAAAAAATGATGATGAATACAATAACCCAATTTAAAACCTGATGGGCCTACAAATTCATCTCACAAGCCCATAACTAGTCAGTCCATGTTTGAACTACCACAAGCCCGGTAATCTATTTAGTTGGGTTTAGCATTTTGGTACTAATGAAGAGTATAGGTGTGGAAAAACAATCTATCATAACTTTTTAATATGTTATGTGATTTAGTATATTAAATCAAGTATGATATTCATCTTTTGAGAACCAACGATATGTCACATATGATTTTACAGGACCACATATGACTTTGTAACAATAGCTGCATCTTTTTCTATATACGAATCTGAATATATTTCATTCATAACCAGATTTTCATCATCCATAACATGATTTTCTTCTATATCTAACAAATTGTTTGTTAATTGATAAATTCAGACCTAAAATCAAGGAAAACCCCATAATTTTTCCCTAATTCTAAAAATTGCGATGGATGACGAAGATTTATGATGAAATCTACAATTATCGAGTAATTTTGGGGTTGGTTTGATTATTAATATCGATTGTATGTTTGTGCGTGCTTGTGAAAGTCAAAACCCTAATAATTTTTTGGTTAAATGAAAGGAGGTTGGAGATTTTTAGCTTTCTGATGAAATTGCCTTTAATTGTAAAACTCAAATTTAACTAGAACCGTGAAAGTTTGATATTTAAAAATAAATGATCTACTTAGATATCACATCAGAACAAGTATATCACTTAATCATTGTCAAAATGCAATGCCGANATTTTTTATATTTTCAAGTGTTTTGTGGAGATAAATTTCCCTTCCAAATTTTTACAAAACTAGAAATAGGAAACAAGAGAATTTTTCCTCCAAATAAACGCACCATGTTTAAACATAAGTTTGTCGAGGTTGGTAGGAGGAAAAAATGATGATGAATATAATAACCCAATTTAAAACCTGATGGGCCTACAAATTCATCTCACAAGCCCATACATAGTCAGTCCATGTTTGTACTACCACAAGCCCGGTAATCTATTTAGTTGGGTTTAGCATTTTGGTACTAATGAAGATTGAAGAGTATAGGTGTGGAAAAACAATCTATCATAACTTTTTAATATGTTATGTGATTTAGTATATTAAATCAAGTATGATATTCATCTTTTGAGAACCAACGATACGTCACATATGATTTTATAGGACCACATATGACTTTGTAACAATAGCTGCATCTTTTTCTATATACGAATCTGAATATATTTCATTCATAACCAGATTTTCATCATCCATAACATGATTTTCTTCTATATCTAACAAATTGTCTGTTAATTGATAAATTCAGACCTAAAATCAAGGAAAACCCCATAATTTTTCCCTAATTCTAAAAATTGCGATGGATGACGAAGATTTATGATGAAATCTACAATTATCGAGTAATTTTGGGGTTGGTTTGATTATTAATATCGATTGTATGTTTGTGCGTGCTTGTGAAAGTCAAAACCCTAATAATTTTTTGGTTAAATGAAAGGAGGTTGGAGATTTTTTGCTTTAAGATGAAATTGCCTTTAATTGCAAAAATCAAATTTAACTAGAACCGTGAAAGTGAAATTAAAGGGGTAGGGTTGTGATCTTTTGATATTTAAAAATAAATGATCTACTTAGATATCACATCAGAACAAGTATATATCACTTAATCATTGTCAAAATGCAATGCCAAACTTTCAGTTTGTGTAAATGTGGCAATGGCACCGATTCATATCTCCGAGCCATATACTGTCACTTCAATTGTCGTTGATAACTTTAGTTCATAATGCTCAATTTTCTTTTGGAAAGTCTAATTCTACCTTAGATAGATTTGTGGTGATCATCTAGTAATTAAGTCGTTGTCTCTATTGTAATGAAATTTATTCCTCAAGATTTTGGGGGGAAGGTGCATGCATCTGAACTAAAGTTAGTTTAATTTATGCACGCGTTCTCTTTTTCTAATCCAAGTGAATAAAAGAATGAGATCAACACTTCTTTTACGGCGTTTTCTAATTTGAGAGAAATTTAGTACGAGGACGTGATCCACATTTCTTTTAGGTAGTACCCACATTTGTCATGTTAATCCTTGTGAGGTATTACACATTCATAAGTTAAGCCGTGTTAATTATAGGGGGTGCAACTAATGATCTTAAGTATTGTGCAGACGTTATCTAAGTTAAACTACATAGATAAGAACAGTGTTATTCATGTTAAATCAGGAGAGCAAATATCTAATAGTTCAAGTACTGAAAATCAACGGACATGACTCATCAGAAAGCATTCTTAATAAAATTAACAGTGCATAACAATGGCGTAAACTCGTCAATTTGTCTTATCGTCATCTAGTTGTAATTTAGTACAATCTACTTTGGCCTAAGCCTCAGTTATACAATGCTGAGGAACCCCCACCCAAAGTCTCGTTCCAGTATCCACTTGAATTCCCTTGTCCCATGCTTTCGCCATTCTCCCTAGTTGAATGTTGTTGGCTCATGACTTCAAAAGGTAACATTATTCTTTCACCACCCTCTTGATTTCCTAAAAAGTTTCCATACGTGATTCCATTATTCCCTTGAATAGGAAACCCCATCATTGGCTTAAAGTCTTGAACAAATCTTGTTTCAGTGAACATTGTGTTCAAGTGTGACGTTGTATCTGTTGTTCTTGGCAAATCTTGACTAGAAGTCACAGAAGACGATAAAAAGTTTGCATTGCTAGTTTCAATCTTAGGCAACTTCATGAACTGTGAGAAACCATGATGATATTCCTCTTTTGTAGCTTGAGAAGCTAAGTTAAGATCTTGAACTTCATGGCTAGTAAAATTTTGAGACGAAAACTGTGAAAGATCAATAGGTTTAGACATAGATGATGTAGATGATACGGTTCGCTTGTTCTTTCTTGATCCACCACCAACCGGAACACTTCTAAGCGATCCACCTTTTGTCCAATACCTCTTACATGCCTTGCAATAGTATCTTGGTTGAGTTAAGCTATAATTGTTGTAGTAACAAAACTTAGTATTGGTCGAATTGCATCTTGGACAGTTGACTGCTTGTTGATCTTGTGGCTTAGCTTTCTTTTCTTGCACTTGATTATAGTTTCCATCATTCCTGACATCCTGCAATCAAGTCATAACTATTTAGGAAACATGTTTAGTTAGAGACAAAATATAAAGACAACAAGAAAACAAGCTATAACTTTCTGTTTTGGATGATTCTTCAAAAGGCGAAAAATAAAGTTGTATGCTTTTGCTAGAATAGAACCAATTTATCACCACCCTTTTAAAAGTTTCAAAAAGAAAAAGTGACCATAACAAGAACCAACATAGGAATAGAATAGAACCAGTTTATCACTACCCTTTAAAAAGTTTCAAAAAGAAAAAGTGACCATAACAAGCACCAACATAGACCAACTTTCCCACAACATCATCGCCTAAACGAAACTAGTTAGTTTTCATGCGAAACGATCATCTGCATGATCATACCTTTGCCCATTGAGCAGCATCCATGCTATGAAGGTGTTGTATAACTTTGAATAATGAGTTGCTTGTTGTGTTTAATTTAAAGAAAGCAGGAAAGAATGTTTTGAAATTGCTTATGTTTTGGCTTTATTTGGTGAGTTAGATATGCATAATGAGTGATGAAAGATATTAAAGGATTTTCTTTTTGACTTACTGTTGTGAAACCAAACTGCTTTTTTTGTTGGTGCCTTGGTGGGTTGTTTGTTTATATTTGTTTAGTGGAAGTGGAATTTTGAGCTATCAAAGGTGACCTCTATGAATGCATGGAAGTGGTGGAAAATAGTAGATCCTTGCTGTCCTCATGATATAATGTATGCCTTTATTTCCAAATAATAAGTTTATGAATTAATTCAACAATAATGCTTCAATAGATGAACAGTTACTTATTGTAGTTCAAATGGTATGTGATTATGCATTGATAGACACTAGGCTGGTATTTGTGTATACCAGCAATGTATAATGACAAATAGTTATACTTGTAAATTTGCGGTTGTGGTGTAACCCTTATTGCAACTCTTAAGGATTTAATTATAGTCATTACGAGAAAACTAAAAAGGTTCATTGGTTGAACCGAAATATGTTGAAAATTTGATGATTAAAAACTATTACATTAATGGTAGATGTTATTAACTTTTTTAATCACAGATATATTAGTAATTTTCTAGTTTCTATTCTACAAGTCTCCGGAAACATGTGTTCTCTCTTTATATGTCTTTAAGATGTAGAAGTAACTATACTTAAAGAGAGATTGTAATGGTAAAGTTATTATAGTGGAGCTTTCTGTATTTTTAAAGTAGATGTAAAAGAGATGAAACAGAAAGGAGACATATGACGTGATAACTTTAAAGAAAAAAAAGGTTACGATAAAATGAGTTGATAGCCAAAGAAAATTAGATGCAGTTCATTATTCTTTTAGCACATGATGAATCATAATGATTTTCAACTTAAGAGTTGTGATCAAACTTTTTTATTTTTATTTTTTTTATTATTTTTCCCCCCTTTTTCTTCTTCTTTTTGGGATCATTTTATTAAGTTACAAGCTACGCCGCAACCCCTTTTTAGATGGCAAAACCAATCCTATTAAAAATGAAGTTTTGTGTTTTAGGGGTCGAAAAATTACTTTGCACAACCTGTTAAACCCTAGTCAAAACTCCCCTACTTCCGAAGCTAGTAAACCAAATGTATCAAAAGCGAAAAGGATAAAAATGTGTTATTTTTCTAAACAAGCCTCTCGTGTGTAGCAACTTTGCTCGGTTCCGCTTTCAACGCAGCTTGCCGCAACAAACTCCATTGTCCCTGAGACCCAACAAGAGTGGGAGGACACCCAAGTAAGATCCACACAAGCATGTTTCCCCCCAGCCCAACCCAAATACAAAGTATATCAGCGGCCGTAATAAAGTAGACATCCCTTCAAGGATCCATTAAAAAGTTCAGAGGCCTCCTTTTTAGAAGAAATTCCTGCTCGTTTAAGAACATTGTACATAACATTCCCTAACAATCATGCTATATTTGAAACCAGGTATCATTCCCTGCAATGGACCGCATGAATCGCTAAAAGAATCCAAACAAACCTTGGGCAGACTGGCAAAGCTCGTCAACAGGAAACAGAGGATCATTAACTTCTTGTCTTATTATGTTACAACTTGACGATGTTTTTATGCGATGTGTTTTCTTGATTGATTTTGTATGATATAAACTACAAAAATTTGAATAAATTTCTTTATACGAATATTAAACCAACGGATGTTTAGTCAGCGGTATCCAAGTTTTAACTCCCTCCGAAGGTCTCGGTTCGAGCCTTGTAAACCCATTTTGGGAGGATGATGAGGTTTCCTGGCGCGTGATGTAAAAGGGGTGGGACGCATTGCCTTCTGGGCTGGTCTATCTCGGCTTGTGTGGGCGCTACGCCTTCTGGGCTAGGAAGCCATGTGCCATAGTTTAGCGTTCCAAAAAAAAAAAAAAAAAAAAAAAACCAGTGGCATTTTAAAAGTTAATATAAAATTACCAGTATGAAAAAAGAACAGTTACAATTTTCTTTCTCGTAACATGGTTGTTGCAAAAGTCATTTGTACTTTGTACTAATTTAAAGCTTGTCGTTGAAAAAGGTTGGCATGCTTGAGACTTGAGAGATTAGTCACTAGAGTAAATTTCACCACTTATACGTTTCGAAACGTGACGGATATTTATGTGTGTTTGTTAAAAGTAACAGTGAGCAATACTGCTCACCGCTTTTTAAAGAAACATTAGAAAATCAGTTTAGCCAAAGCTTACCGATCTTTTGCTAAACAACTACTAAAATTCAAAATGCTCATTGCTCACCGTTCACTGACCCAAAAAACTCCATACCGCTCGTCAAACATAGTCTATACCTTCGAACATTTAATTTTTTTGAACATATTCATATGCATAGATGTTTTAAGATTCTATTTATATGTTTTCCACTAGGAAAAAAAAGCTCCTTCGTTTGTCAAATAAAGACTTAATAGTTTAACTAAACCAAATGGCTTGTGTTCCAATAATACCTATTGTTGTGTGAGAAGCTCATCAACCAAATGGTTGTGAGTTCAAGTTCTGCTTAAAACATGTGTGATGTGAGATAGTTTGTGGTTGTATATTGCGAGATTGTTAGTTGCCGTTCTAAAAAATAAATAAATAAATAACGTTTAACTAAATAACATAAAATGATATTTTTTAATTTGCAATTACTAAGAAAGAATGAGATTGACGAGGTCTATTTTGTTTTGTTTAGTTGAAAAAATCAGAAGTGTTAAGCAGACAAAAGCAAGTGTAGTGGGAGATTCGTCATAATGCTGGGTCGACTAAAATGACATGGACACCAACCTTTCAACACAACCAAAAATTGCACTAACATCTTACCTTTGACTCTTCATCATATTATAACTTGATGGATCTTTGTCATCTTCTATACATTAAACATTCCTTAAATCAGTTTAAGTACATGTAGTAATGGCGTCGGTTGGTTTGTTAAGGATGCGTATGTAGGCTTACACACACATCTTATTTACCTTAGTATATGTATGACATTGTATGTATATACGACTATGCTAGATAGTAAACCAAAATAAGGAGATGTAGCTTATGCACCTATAATTTATGAAATCTACCCGTTTAGTACCCATTTACTAAAATCTACCCACAATTCAGCCCATTACGAATAAGTCCAAAGTGGTGCGCTATAATGTTGCCTGCGCACCAAAACCAGCTAAAAATAGTCCGAGCGCACCAAATTAGACAAATTTGAAATTCGGTAAAAATACCGCCTTTTATGAATTTATACTCATAATACGACCTTATATGAAATTTTTCTCATTTATGAAAGTATAGTAGTTTCTCAACATGTGTTGGTTGTGTAACAAAAGAGACTGGTCTGCCCCAAGAAAAATAGTGGTAAGGCCTTGTTAGAACCAAGAAGAGTGTCTCAGGCTAAAATCATTTTAGGTAGAAACGACTTCGGTCACCCACCTTAGCCATATAATCCACAATTGTTCAGGGTCAGTCATTTACCAAGCTCTTGTGGGTAGTTTGTGAAATCTGGAGTTTACCTGACGTCACCTAAGGTGCTGCTGGTAGACTTTCCAACAACAACTACAAAAAAAAAAAAAAAAAAAAAAAAAAAAAAAAAAAAAAAAAAAAAAAAAAAAAAAAAAAAAAAAAAAANAAATGGAGACCCACACTGAAAACTGACCAACTCTGTTAAGGTTGAAAAGATGCCAACTGTGGGCTAATGGTGAGGTGTTTGGCAACGCCTATGAAAAAGAAGCCTAGAAATCTTTTTCATAATTCGGGTTTGACCCAATTAACAGACAGGACTCAGTCACTCAGCCCAAGTGATGCAAGTACACCCACAAATCGACACCAATCAAAGCTTGTGGCATGTTGGTTCAAGTCTGATGACGGACATGTATATGTTAAAATAACTAAACTCTTGAAAACAAGAGGAATGATTTAAAGAAAGTACGCTTAAATCTATTCGTATAATAGCTCATAAGGTAAGCTACCTAGTGATGGCATAAACTCAAGGAACCCTCATGATGTCAAGAGCCCAAGATCTCGTAACTGTTCTAATGCCTATAAAGTGTCTGCACAAAGAGAATTTGTCCAAGCAGAAGATTACTTAAAGCATCTATTGTCTCTACTCTCTACAGCTTGTTATCATCTCTTCCCCATACTATCAATTAAATAGGACTAGCTTTCTTAACATTTCTGATCTATCAAGGGTTCTTAGAGTGGGGTTCATTTTTCGAACCATTGAATGTGGTTTTTTATTGCAGATAGATCAATGTTATAGCAAAAATGCATGACAAATGGCACCAAAAAGCGCCAACTATGATATCAATCATGCATATCTATTTCCGCAACTTGTTTACATTTGTTCCTTCTGTCATTAGCTAATGTTGTTTTTCTTGATATTTTGTAAGAGTAGTAGTTGGTCTGCAACAAAAAGGCCAGCTAATATCACTATGATTTGATATATCAACCACTCCAACATCAAATCCTAGTGAAAGTTGAACCCATAAAGACAGTCAAGACTTCTTGGTCTTATTCTTGTATAGCTGATGTTTATTATATCATATTGTTAGCTTAACTTGACAAGTTATTTTTATTTTTTTTATTACAAGAGGGCGTTAGTCTGTGAAAAATAACAAGGGAACTATGGTTTTAGTTATGGTTCATAAGAGACAAAATTAAATTAAGTTGTGTATCTAACCTCACCTCTCAAAACATACCTAGCTGGCAAGGAAGCCTCTACTATGCTCTGCATTTTCTCCGCCAGTCTGCATTTCTGCCACATTCAACCAACTTAAATATTACCTAACAAGTACTGATTCCAAAATAAAAAAAACTCACTAGTCAAATAACAACATTTCTTTCAGCTATAGAACAAAGGCGCATTATCCTTGACTTCCCCTCCCCCTCCAAGCACCCATCTTAAGACACAAAAAAGAGCATGAAAAACAATTCACTGTTTAAGGGTATAATATAGATATTTTTGTGACTAAGGATCTAAGTTGCATACTCAATTATGGTCGACCATTCGAAAAAACATTGAGCTAAACCTATACGAGTGTACACCACTTCCTATTTTTAGTGTGGAGCTTAATTATGAATTCGACCATTTAGAAAAACAACTGCAAAGACAAGTACCACTGTTTACTTGAAACACGTCTAAACTGAGATAGAACACATAACTAGCTCACAGAAGAATTATAAGAAACAGATTATGAAATTTAGTGATTCAATCTAAACCATAGAACTCAACCTTCCAAATAAATAATTCCCATAACTTAGATTAACACTCCAGTTCACAGCTGGCTATCATGAAAAATAAATAAATAAATAAATAAAAATCTATGAATACTAAACTAACGAAATGATCCAATCTATACTACATATAAGAAAAATACATTTGCTTAAAACTTAAAAAATGAGTAATGTGGTTGGACTAAAATACCCCTACTTATAAAAGTCAATGCAACCTATTAAATACTACTCAGTATATAAATAATTAATTACAATTATATTTCTTCACCATCACTTACTCCATACACATATATACATACAAGAATATTACACACAAATTAATACTACTATACACCGGCTTCACTAAGCGCGGGTAATTCTAGTTAATACAAATAAGTTTAATTCGATTTCATAAGCCTAAATCCGCACATGTGCTTATGATTTAATGATAAATCCTACATAATAATTATATAAAATTACTTAATATCCTAAGAATCAAACATAAACAAAACTTAACATGAATAAAAGTCAAAATAAAAGGTCATAACATAAAAACACAAATATATACACACACAAGTGACACTTATAAAAAAATGCATTTAACAGAATCAAACAGATGGAAGCTTATTATGAGATTGATCATCAACGAAAACAATGGGTTTAGTGAGCATAAGAGGACGATCTTTAGCTCCTTCTTCGTTATCATTATCTTTATCATATTCATCATGAGAAGTGCTTAAATTGATACACGAACATCTTTCGAGTGATGTGAAAAAAGCAGATGCCACACTGTTTCTGATCCAATTCGCCATTCGATTGATCTTCTCGCATGATATTATTTCGCATGCTGGATTTGATGATGATGATTCCATTTGATTTTGATTTTGGGAAATGGGGGAGAAGGTGTGTTTGGTAATGTGTTTTGGGATTTGGAGATACTTTGCTTTGCTTTTTGATTCTGAGTGTAGATTCAGAATTATACCATTTTTATCATTTCTTCCTTCTTTGCTAGGCCCATGTCTTATTTTCCTTATTTTATCAGTTTTGTTTAATATCAATCCATCTCAAAATAACAAATCTCTTTAAATAATACATATTAGCTATGGTTTGTAGAACCCAACATTAACATTAACATTAACATTAACATTAACATTAACATTAAGTCATTAACCTATGTATTCAAACTCACCTCTCAGCACGCTCCTAGCTGGCAGGAAGCCTCTCGCTATACTATTTAGCTCTGTTGGAATACGCCCTATATTTACTCTCCCATTCTGCATATCTACCAGGATCAATCAACTTAAGTACAGATTCCAGAAAAGAATTTCACTAGTCAAATGACAGCGTTCCATCTTAAGACAAGAAAAGGAGCATGAAAAACAATTAGCTATAAAAGGATATAAATTGCAGATATTTTGTTATGAAGGATCTCAGCCGTATATTCAACTTTAGTCTAATACACTTCCTATTTTAGCCTGGGCTTGCTTACGTATATGTATGCCATGGATAACCCATTCGAAGAGACAAAAAGTAAGTCAAAATTCGTAATACCTCCCGCAAAGAGAAGCAGCTGCTGCACACCACTATTTACCTAAAAGAGGTGAAAAACTGATATACAACACATAAGTAGATCATTAAGTACCAAAAGAAAAAGATCATCAGAAGAAAACAAACATAGTGAATCGACCTAATGCATAGAATTCAAACTTCCAAATAAATAATTTCCAGCTAACAGATCTAAAAACGTTGATCTTTCCATTGTTTACCAGTGTCAACAAAATCATGACAAAACTCACAGAAATGAACACCTAAACTATTCACTAATCTATAATCCTAATAATCTACAACAACAAAATCCAATCCCGCCGTAGCAGGGTATGGGACCATGGGAGGTAGGATGTATAGTCATATCCCTAGTACCTTTCTATTTCATGTGTCTCGTATTTAAAAGTTTGAGATGAAATCTTATCAGTGAACAGTGTAATTACTACATTTCTTTTGAAGCGGTTTACAATATAAAAGTGGACATTTGATTTGATTGGGACGGATGTACGCGCAATTATAAAGGTACTCACAAATCGCAATATGATGAGAGCCAAAATCACAGCAAAAAGTAAGATAAGACATAACACTAATAATTATGTTTTCCTTAAACTGTGCGTTTTCCGAATAAACGAACATAGTACTAAACACCTCAATATTCACACACACACACACACACAAATAAAATAAAAACATGACAAATAGATACAATAACCACAAGTGAATAGTAAACCTCAAATCCATAAAAAAGAAAAAAAAAAACAACAAATCAAACAGGTGGAAGCTTATTATTATCATCAACGAAAACAATAGGTTTAGTGAGCATAAGAGGACGATCTTTAGCTTCTTCTTCGTTATAATTATCTTCATCGTATTCATCATGAGAAGTGCTTAAATTAATACACGAGCATCTTTCGAGTGATGTGAAAAAAGCAGATGCCACACTGTTTCCGATCCAATTCGCCATTCTGTCGATCTTGTCGCATGATATTATTCCGCATGTTGGATTTGTTGTTGATGCTGCTGCTGATGATGAATCCATTTGGTTTTTGGATTTGGGATATGTGGTGGAGAAGGTGTGTGTTTGGTTATGTGTTTTAGGATTTGGAGATTCTTTTCTTTTTGGTTTTGAGAATCTAGAATGGAATTATATGTTTTTGCTCGTTTCATCCTAGTTTAGTAGGCCCATGTCTTATTTTAGTACTAACTTGGCCCGTAAGAGAACACGGTGTGGTAAGTCATAGGGCTCGTTATTGTCTTATTACAACGCTCTACGGCGTTAGCCGAAACGAGACTTTGAGTCATAGGGCATGACGTCAAAATCACCGGCCAAACCATAGCATTTTTTTTTTTTTTTTCATATGCAACGTGGAATAAACGAAAAAACTGTCGAGGGTATAACTTTAGTGATGAGTGAATGTGTTTTTGAGTTAAGTTATAGGTTATTAGTTTTGGGGGAAAAAGCTGAGATAACAACATTCTTTGCTATAACATCGTTGGTTTGCACCGACTATACCTAATGCTCTAATAACTATACATTTTTATAAGAGAATTTTGTTTTAAACGGACCCTTTATGATACTACATTACCAAAATGAACCGCACACATACAATTTACCAAATAATGAACTTTCGAAAAGCATCCGTTAGATTTAAGACGCATGGCACATTCAGCAACTGAAAACAAATACAATTTTATGGGTCGTGATGCATAAGTTTTGTGCACTTGATGTATAAGTATGTATAACATTAATGTATGCGCCTTTTGCATAAACTTGTGCACCTTGATGCATAAGCTTGTGCACCTCGATGCATAAGTTTGTGCGTTTGGATCAGGGGCGGAACCAGAATCAAATATGACTGGGTGCACAATATATTTTGAACCGTAATACTGGAAACACATTTCAAAGGACCGGGTGCATTTAAGATGCATTTAGGAAAAATCGGTCCTTTTTTCAAAAATTAATACTACATCGAAAAAATCCATGGGGTTCCCGGGCACCCGCAAGAACCCCCTAGCTCCGTCCCTGGTTTGGATTTCTCGATGCATTTTAGCTTGTGCACTGGGATGCATAAGGTTTGTGCATTTGATGCAAAAGAATGTAAACATTTATGCCGATGCATTTTAGCTTTGTGCACTTGATGTCTTGATGCATAAGAATCATACAAATGCATACTTGTATGCGTCTGGATGCATAACTTGTTTGGTAATACGCCTTGATGCATAGGCTTAGGATCTTGTGTGCATAGTCTTGTACGTGCCGGGATGCATAGGCTTATGCAAGATGGGTCGTTTTGGTAAATTGAAAAAAAAAATGATTTGCATTTGTAAAAAGGTCACGTAAGTAGGCTGGTTTGGTAATTTGTTTTCTTATAATGCACAAAATTTTAATAAATCTTACTAACTACACTCGTAAGTCCTAACTAATCAAATATTATATCCGTTCACAGTAACTATTGATTATTTTATAATATCCTAAAATAATAACTTTGACAATTTGGACGGTGGGAGATTTTATATTCTTAAACTACTTTAGCTGAGTAAACATATACCCCCGGCATACCCGGTATACGTATTCGCTACCATTTTTGCTTTTGTTTTCTTACTATCTCCAAACTAGTTATAATGCCTGCGCACGCGCGTGTTTTTTTTAGTTTTTTTTTAATGATATATTTTTATTTTTTATAAAACAAATAATTTAATCTTTGTTTGATTCATGATTTTTAATTATATTTGTTTATTATTAAAGATAATCATTAAAAAATTTAATCATGTTAGTTGCATCTTATATATATTTTTTTGTGTTTATCTTCTACTTTTGTAGTATATCAAGAAAACCAATTTTTAAAATTTTAAATTAAAAAATAATAATTAAAATATTACATAATAAGGAAATATTCTTTTTTCCGAAATACGAAAGTACCCACTAGGGGTTTTGTTTTATTATATAAAAAAGACGAGTAATGTATACCCAACGAGTTTTAAACTTTTGACCATTTATATGACAATATAATGCGACTTATCATTTAGCTACCGTAGTAATGTTGTAGATACGATAAGTACCAACTTTGAACGTTCACAAAGTTTTAAGCATGTAATCGTTTCATTATTTGTTAATAAAAAACACTATCGATAACACTATAATCTTTTTAATCGGTTAAAACATAAAAATGAACTGTTTCAAGACAACCTATAACAAAAGAGTATATGAATTATGGAATGTGAGTATGTTTGGCACAGTTTACAGTCTTTAGAAGTTTACATCTACATAATAAACTTTCATCGTTATCGGTTATAATAAGTTTTGTTTGGAGGATGAGGTAACGAAAACTTATTTTGAAAATTCAAACTTTCTCAGACTCAAACCGGGTAAAGCTCTCATTTTTCATGAGCTTTTAAATTTGTGACAATAACCTAATTGCCCTATATTCTAAAAATGTTGATTATGTAATTACTAATTAGCATGCATGACAGATTCGAGGTGAACTCGTTGTATTATTTGGCCTTTTATGGTTGGCTAACATATAATTAAATGTTCTATTGTTTTCCTTGTTGATATCATATCTAGAGTAATCTATATTGTTTTGTTTTTATTATAACGTGCAATAGAGACCAACAAACATCAATATCGTGGTTACAACAAGTATGCATACACAATAGAGTCATATCTATTATCGCCATTAGTTTTCAATTAGATTATATTATCTTTTATCAATGAGTTATTGAGTTGTATTGACTTGACATCAAATCTAGTATCAAAGTGCTTGTTTGCACGTATTCGATTAGACTCTTGTTAGAAGACATATTTGGGTTGTTTAATACATTGACGTGGCAGTAGTACGGCACACAAGAACAAATCATAGGTATATTTGAGGCACCTTGAACCATGTACGGAGTAGTTGGTTGTGGTCTTCAATACACATGTCCAACATTAAGAAGCATTATTGTTGCATCAATTTTTTATTTTTATTTATTTATTTATTTCTTATAGAAATTTAAAATCCAGGGTTGAGAGAGGGATGGTGTTGTTGTCGATGAGAGCTAGGGTTTGTTCCTATAACCTTAATTTTCTGTTTGTTAGGGTGCCTAAACCCTAGTTTAGTGATTATGCGTGATATTGCTGCTATGTCTATGATCGTTTAACATTATATGTAGCTGCTATTGATCATTAATGCTGGAAGTCAAGTGGGGATTGTGGTTGTTAACACGGTTCTGCATTCAAAAGACGTGTTTGTATTGTTATTTTCATGGGTCCTTTGATCATTGTTGCTGAATGTTATGGAAGTTATGTTATGTGGGTGTTTGTTGATGGAAGTTAAGTTTGTGGGGCTCTTGTTCAAAACCCCATTCACACGATGCCATGCACTTTCATTAATTTGCTATTGATCATGGCTGGTAGGATCGATCTATATTCTATGGTTTTGATATTCCTTTTGGATCGATGCTTTTTGTTTGCTGGAAGTTAGGGTTGTGACCCTATGGTAGTCCCATGTTGTTCTGGTCCCTACATTCGCATGGAGATTTGCATTACCATTTTGATGTTATCATGGCGTGTAGTTGCATTAGGCCTCTTTTCGTGATGAGTGATTTATTTTGGCTGCTGTGGGTAAAGGAAATCATGGGGTGTAAGTTGTTGGGTTGTGGCGTATTGGTGCTACAAGATCATGTAGGTTTTGTTTGTGGTGTTCTTTGCTCCTACAAACAGATGATATGTTGAAGAATGCTTGGATGTTCATACGTGTATTCTTCATGGAAGTTAAAGTAGACCACAATAGTGATATAGAAGGCTCAAGTACTTCTCTTGAGTAGTATTGTAATTTTTATGTACTTTGTCATTATTGGTAGGTTTACTTTATTGTAAGTTATAGGAATGTTGTGTCATTCTTATATTCGAGTCTGTAAGTGTCCTAAGGGACTGAGGCGAGGGAAGTCACCCTCGTCCTTTGTACCTCAACGTTTTTTTGGATAATATATTTTACCGGGGTGAATTAACCCTTTTACCCAAAAATTTAAAATCCAATTGGTCGAACAGTAAAAGGTCTGAAATGAAGATTGATCTTTCTAACAGAAAAAAACTGATTGTTGCAATGTCAAATTAGATAATCAACTTTCCACAAAGGTTAACAATCTCTAGAATGGAGTTGGTTGGTCAACTAAAATGGGCTGATATGGGCCTTGAATGGAATAGACTGAGGTTATGGGCTACCTGGGTTTCATAACTTGTCACACATTCGAGTAGTGACATAGTCACATAGTAGTATTTCTTAGTTCTAAAAACATTGTATTTATTGATTTTTTTTTTTTTTTTTTTTTTTTCTTCTTTCCTATTTAACGTAGCTTCTGACCTTTTGGCCGACTAAAATGTTTGAACCCGCCACCACACAGGCTCAAACCGGGTAAAGTCCTCCTTTATCAGAAGGTTGACGTGGCCAATTAAAAGTTATTTGCACCTAATAGAAATTAAACTTGACACCTCACGCGTGTTAGACACGTTTGATTTAAACATGCAGCTGCAACTAATAGCATTTCATTAAATAGTGTACAAAATGTTCGTTCTGCCATCCCCAACTCTTCTAGCTTTAATATTGTTAAATATATCGAAAAAAATTCTCCAAATTAATGCCCACAATCACATTAACGTGAACAGAGCAAGAACAAAAATTGATCATGTGCAGAAAAACTATATAAGAACGGAAACATAATTTTTTTAGACAATGCGTATTTTTACCTCAATACACATAATATGGACAGGCACGTCATAATTGTTTAAGCCACGAAGGTAAAAATGGCTTAAGATAATTAAAGACCATTTACTAGGGACATGTTTAGGTAGTTGTTGATTTGGACTACAATGAAAGTAATCATACCACACTTTGATTATATTAATGTAGCGTCAAAAGTCAAAAACCAGGTTGCGTAAAACGTTCAACTCTTTAGAATAATATGATAGCGGATTTTTGGGTAAATTTCATTTTCATGTACAATGACTAGAACTATTCAACTTTCTGTGTCATCCTTTTCTTGTTTGCATGATCAAAGGTTAACTTTTAAATTAAAAAGCATTGCTACCGTACAACTTATTTTACAAATTTTTATAACCTCCAATTAAGATTCAATGGGCCACCCGTTGTTTTTTGTATTTCCACTAACTTCTTTGAATAGTATACCGACTTAAAAACAATTGGCTCACCATCTAATTTTACCTAACCCTTATAATTGTTCATATAAACATAAAAACAAGAATTATATTTTCTAATGATATTATATAATTTATAATAATTATTTTTTATATCGCTAGTTTAATTTTAATGTAACAAGGGGATTATTTATCTGTAACATATGACGCACTTTGAATTTGATTACATTATAAACGTAAATATATAAACAATACTACGAAGTATTTTCCACAGATAGAGGCAATTCCAAGTTCCCAACTAGTAAGATATTTGCTAGTTGCAAAGTCAAACAAGTACCGTCCAAGAAATATCACATACATTGTGCCAAAATAACGACTCTCGATTGATGTTAACTAAGTTTATAGTTTAATACAAACAAACACTACATAAGATAAAGAAAAAATAATGTAGTAACATTGAATGACAAATACCACAGTATAAAGTTGTTCATCGTAATATTTATTATACGATTATTTTGACAAGATATGCTATTCAAATGATGTCAAGAAACAAAATTTATTGTTCACGTTTATGTATAACATGCTAATAAAAGCTGTTGTAACTTTTATCATAAAAATATGAAAAATAAAAGTTTTGAGTTCTACTTGATGCAAATAACTCTATCTAATGTAAATCTTTCTAATAACAAGTTAATTAATCACGAAAATCAGAATATGAAATTGATTCACACACTATTTTTTTTTTTTTTTTTTTTTTTAATCATTAAGACACATCAGTTTATGTTTTAGATAGTCCTAACATAGTCATATCTAATTTTATTTGTTCATACAATAGAATTTAAAATCAAAAATCAAAATGTACAAATAAACTCTCCTAAAACATAGTTTAGCAAAGATTTAAATCTTTTTATTCTAACACATATCCTGTGTAACAACAATTCCAGAAATAGAAAGAAAGACAGTTGGTCATTTAAGATGGGTAAGAGATGAACCAATCATAGAGTTTGCTTCAAAAGTTGCATAGTCACAATTCTTATCCTTTATTGCCACCTTATTTGTCATTCTTGTGCCACGTGCATGATGAGTCAGGTCTTTTTCAATATTTTAGTAAAAAGTGATTATTACTGTCACCAGGTTTTTGACCGCAATCATGTTACAGTTTTTTTGGCTTCCAATACACGACCACTTTCTAGGTTGATTTAATAATACATTTATTCATACTAATCAAATATCATTTTTACACTAAAATCAATTTTGATTTGTTTTAGTACATTCGAAAATAACAATGTTGATACTGAATTTAAAATGAAAAGAGTAACTTAATATGACTATTTTAGTTTGAGAAATGATTTATCCTCGTATTACTTGTTTCTACTTATATTCTTACTTACAAAATTTTAACAAGTGTCAGAACTGACAATTTGAATGCAGAGAAATAATAAGTGAAAAAATATATATATAATATTATTGTATGTATAAAAAGATTAGTAGAAAGATATTGTAACAGACTTTAGCAATGTTTTTTAATTTTTACTTTTAAGTCTTATACATTATTTATAATTTTCTCCTTAATACAATACAATTTGTAGGAATCTTATAATTCAATAATAAAAAGCTTCAATAAAAATAGAAGTGCAAATCTTGACTTAGTAGGCAAAGTTAGATGAGTATATCTTACACTTCATTTGTTTTTAAGAACACTAATCATTATCACTATACCAATATTAATCTATGAAGTATTGAAGGACGTATTTATTTGCTTTGCAATCCTCACAAAGGCCATAACCACTATTATATAAAACAAGTAACATGATCGCGACTAATGTTTATTTTTTACGAGTACTTTGTTTTATTTAAACTTGTTTATTGATTTAGATGTACGTAAGTACTCCAAAATGATTATTTTCACAACTATCTCAAAATATTGACACGATAAGTTTTAACACAAGACAACTTAAAGAACAAGTGGTTAATTTTATAGACAAGCGGTCAGACGCAGTTACATTTTAATGGTCTAGACTTGAGAGGGGTGTCNAAAAGGTACGAGCAAGCAAATGTCACAGCACCTTACTTTAACAAGATTTTCGATTTAGATTCAGACATTTACGCCTCAGATTCCGATTTAAATATGCGGTTCAGGTTCAGATTCAGATTCAGAGCCACAATAAACAAACAACACCTAAGACTAATCATAACGACCTTTGCAAGGGTCGGTCTACCCAATGGGCAGCGTCCCCCTCGCTCTTACGACGACCCCAACGAACGTATCCTCCAACGATTTTTTGCCCTATAAAGTCGCTCAACAAACCTTACTTTTTACATATGGTTTGTGCGTGAGTATTTTTTTTACAGTAATAATTTTTGTGAGGTATGTTTTATATGATGTAACTGGATCGCCTATTACGAGCTTAAAGGCATGTGTTTAAACATAAAACAATAAATAAAAAAAAAAATGAAATAAAACTGATATATCACTGAAGTGACAGAAGTGATTCCAAAAACCTAAAGTCGGCATGCTAGTAGCCTAAAACAAGTTAACAAAGCGAAAAAGTGAAAACCACGTGTTTGTAGTAGATGGTTTTGTTTTCCCTAAATTTATGCTACAAAAAAGCTAAATATAAACGACATCGTAACACAAGGCAAAAAAAAGTGGGAAAACAAGATAAAATATAGTAACTGAATAAACAAACAAAAGATACTACTAAAAAATAAAAAAAGACAACAAACCAGTGGATAGATAGAAGATCACTGGGACAAAAAAAAATTTTGTCTTTGGCAAGTTTGTGAAGAATAATAGTAATGAATAAAATTCAACATCATCATAAAGCAAGAAAAATATCATAAATTCACTAGATTATATTTGATACTCATCAGATCTTAACATCCCAACCAACTTTCCATTTATTTCTGGTAAGATTCCTTACTTTCAGTTTTTTTCTTCTCATATTTACACCTTAACTATTTTTAGTATTATTTTTGTTGGTTTTTTTAGATGTTGATTATTGGATGATTTTGCTTGTTTATATAGTTTCTAGGTGGATTACTGATTACCCATTTCACCATTTGTTTAATATTAAGCTCTGAGGAATGAATTCTCTTGTTTGATTGTTTTTTGATTTACTTATGTTAAAGATTTGATTTTTGTTAGTGTTCTTGTTTTTTGTTCACTTGTATGGTTTTAGCTCAAAAGATTAGAGCTTTTGTATCTTTTTTATGTTAGGTTTCTTGAGTTTCCATGTGAGACAACACTAATTTCAAGCAATTTTGATAAATTCTATTCATTGTGTGAGAAGCTCCCAGGCTAAATGGTCGTAGGTTCAAGTCCTGCTTAGGACGCGTGAGATAGATTGTGGTGTAAATATTGTGAGATAGTCACTTGCCGTTCAAAAAAAAAGAAAAGAAAAAGATCTCAAGAAATTTTGATAAATTCTGAAAAATTGAGGCAATTATTCATTTTGGGAATTTTGCTTACTGTCTTAGTATTTATTCGCAATGCTTTTATTCGACCAAACTGCGTAAAGATTCGTGTAATGTTTCAATTTTTGGTTAATTTTAATATATGAAGAATATTTTCTGTTAAGGGAGTATGATCTAATGATATTGTAAACTTTAGGTATCTTTTAGAAGCACCATGATGTTCTTGACTGAATGAACGAAAAATGGCTGCAGCCGAAGCAAGGGCAGCATGGCAACGAGCAGCAAACCGCTGTTTTGTTCAAGAAGATGCAAAAAGAGCTCCAAAATTAGCTTGTGTTCCTCCATCATCGTCTTCATTGTCTAAACAAGTTGACACAAGACCTCCTACAAATGGGTTGGACGATTTTGTCCCTCCAACCGCCAACTCGATGTACTCAAATCTTTCTCCAGATTCAAGATGGTGGCTTCAGTTGCAGCCTGATTATATGCACCAGATGGGGTTGACTAATGTAAAGGTCAACACTTTGGAAGCAGAAAATTCTCAACAATTTGTCGACATTATGGTTTCACAGTCAACTGTCAAAGGTGATAATGTAGTGGAAGAATCGTATGAGTTTGTGGAAATGGATTCTGTTTATAAAGATTTGGATGAGTTCAGTTTGGACTCCGAGTTTCCTCATTGGATGGAGAGTGAGAAGAGCCAGAACCTGCCTTGGTGGCGAATGACTGATAAAGATGACTTGGCATCCTTTGTAGCGCAGAGATCACATGATTTCATTGAGAATTGTGATCTTCCTTCACCTCAACACACAAGTTTCGAAAGGGACCCGTTTGCCAAAGATCAATCCCCACGGAAAAAAGATGAAGGTCTTGCCTCTTTAGGGGGTTCAGAGCCACAAAGAGGTCAATACCAGAATGCTAGTTCAGGGCCAGTCAGGTAACGTTCGATTTTTTGAAGTCAAATGGCTCATGTTTGAATTCAGTTTATTAATGTGATATCTTCGGATTTGGTGAAAACCTCGATTAACAACAGTTTGACCTATAATGTTCTAACGCCCATTATTGTTTTCAGCCCATTAAGTGGTGATGGCGCAGTTCATGAAGGTTCTACGGAGCCGACAACACCTGAGGTGGATCCAAGCAAACGTAAGCTATTAGAAGCTCTATGCCATTCACAAACACGAGCACGAGAAGCAGAAAAGGCAGCAAAACAAGCATACGAGGAAAAAGAACATGTTGTGAAGCTCATATTCAAACAAGCATCTCAATTATTCGCATATAAGCAATGGCTCTATCTTCTACAGCTCGAGAATATCTATAACCAAATCAAAACAAACAAGATCACCCCTGTATTCCCAGCTTCACCATGGAACCTACCACNCCCTAACAAGAACGATTCACAATCCAGCCAATCTTAAGGAGATCTAAACACAAACCTGCTCTAGAAACGAATCAACAACAAGGTTAATCAATAACTATTACAAGATTAGTGCAAGAAACCAAAAGAATTGGCAGAATTATGAAAAACGATTAAGGGTGGTTTAGGGTTCTTTTTTGTCGCCAAAGAGAGAGAGAATTTTCGGTTTATCATGTAAAGGTCAAATTGGCTTCATAATGTTTTTTTTGGGTAAAGGGGAGTAATCCTGCACCCTGGTAAATATATTAACCAAAACGTTTAAGTACAATGGATATGGGTGAATCCCATATCTCAGCCCGTTACATAGGCAAAAAGCTTACATAACAAGATACTTCCTATTTTCTAAACAAGAAAACACACCATTACTCACATGACAACATAAAACATTATGAAATAAAATTACTTCCTACGACCTTGAAGCCTAGTGCCATACATGGCATTAAAAGCATCCAAATTCCCTGGAAGATCATAAACCTGGTTCGCATAGTCATCGTAATCATAGTCATCATAAGCAGCTTCCAACTCTTGTCCACCACCAAACAGATTAGCAGACTCATCAAATGGGTTAGCAACCACCTCATCTTCAGAATCCGAATCCACGATCTCTCCCACCTTAGAAAAAGGATTAACCCTCTTGGTAGAAGAGGCGGAAGGAGTAGAAGAAACACCAGCTGTAGGAGCCACAACCGACTCCTTCTCTTTTAAATCACTCACAAGAGGATCTTGTGAAACAGTACCTATCTTAATAGATTCTTCCTCATTAACTTCCATTGTATTACCAGTCTTAGTAGACTCATCCGCAGTTACTTCCATTGTACGACCAGTATCCACATCCTTGTTGTTGTTGTCATTAGGGTTATAAAATCGCCACCAATTGATTTTTCTCCTCCCCTCCATTCCCTAATCGTTTTTCACCTCAAACCTCTAATTTGTGTGTTCTTTGCTTCGTTCACATTGATTGCTGGTTTTTGGTGTCGTTTGTTTGGGGTTAGAAAATCGTTAGTTAAGAATAAACATTCAGATCCTAAATTCTCTCTCCCCTAAGGGGATTTCCGGCCGCCACCTTCACCTGTCTTCCGGCCATTACACAGCCCTAAATCGTCCTCTCTACCCTTTTCTTTAGGGTATGCAATACGAATTAAGGCTGGTAACATTCTATTGAGGGTGGTTGGATTCCTTTTCTGTTTTATCTATTCGGATTTCTCCTTTTATTAGCGGTTATCATACCTTTTATTCTTTTAGGGTTTGTAACCGCTATTATATGTTCAATCGTCCCTTGTTTCTCTTTGATGCCTAGTCGGTTTTCATAATCGAAGTTATATATCCAGGGGTCGATCTTGTATTCGTTTTAGGGTTTTATCACCCTAAACGATTACTAACCCTTAACCGATTACTAGACCTATTTAAATCGTTTT
>LBNU01008613.1:48090-65353 GCA_014162995.1 Artemisia annua | reverse complement strand
ATAATTTGGCTGATATATTCCTAGAAATCTTACCGAATTAGGGATGAACTGTTACTGCAATTATATATATAATTACTCATGTAATTGGACTCTAAAATGAGTATTTAAGGCCAAGTTCTAAAAGTTTCAAGTCACGCGACCACCCAAGAATGTTTGTGGAAAAAGTTCTCACAATTTTTGAAAATAAAAATGGTATGTTCGTGTAGTTATGTTAATTAGACTCAAAGCAAAAACATGCTTAGTTTGTTTTTTTTTTTTAAATTTTGATCATATTATGCATAGATTATAGCATTTATTTTTGAAAAGTTGTAGGACATGTAACGTGTCTAATTTTCCATCCCCCCACATAAGTGTAAAACAACGACCCGTTGCCTTTGTATTTATAATTCAAAAACGGGAAATTAAAAAGAATTAGAACGGAAAAACTCCCTTAGATTTGCTCGGTATGATCCTCCATTATGCGTTTGCGAGCAATCCTATAAATACCACCATTCTTAAATTTCACACCTGAGTTTAAGAAAATCAAACTTGTGCATAACTCATTATTAGTTAGAAAATAAAACCTTAAAAAAATAAAAATTTCATCAGGTCAGTCGATACGCCGCATCCATGGAAAGGGATGCGCCGTATTGAGCCTGGAATTAATACGAATCAGAGAATAAGATGCGTCGCATCCACCAGAGAATAAGATACGTCGCATCCTTAACCTGGGATGCGCCGCATTAAATAAACTGACAGAAAGTTTTTAAAGTCTAAAAATAAAAATGCAGAAAAATAAAGATAGATATAACCTGAGCAGTTGATACGCCGCATCTATGGATTGATATGCGCCGCATCGACTACAGGTCTGACAGACTCAACACAAAAAATTGTAAAGATAAATCCGGGTTGTCTCCCGGTGAGCACTTTTCTTTATTCCAGAGTCTTCAAGTTAGACTCATCTTCAGCTCCTATTTTGTTCCATTGATTCCTACATGCCCGTTTACGATCCATCTGCTTATTAATTCGTCACGGACATATTCAGGTTCTAATTTCAACACTCCTTCGTAGAATCCCTTCATCTTTTGATATGGATACTCGATCCCTTTCTGTTTGTCTTGATCATCTACAAAAAGAAATGGTGAAAATTTGTAGCAAAACCTGTTATTGGCATGTTTAAAACTTGGGTGAGTGCGAGGCATCATGTAAGTGATAATGTTGCTTCCACTTTGAAAGGTGATTCTTCCTTCAAATCTTTTTGCATTAATAGTAATCTCCCTACAAAATGGTTTGCCAACAATCACATCACCTATTTTTTTGTTACGATAGGCATCCATGTCTTCCACCACGGTGAAATCTGTAACAATATGATGAGACGAAAAGTGTTACGCTTTTAGGGGGTCATTTAAGCCCTAATGCATATAAATGTGATCAAATATTGCCCTAAATCGTTCCTTTTGTCATTTTAGGTACTTTTGAGAGGAAATCTGGAAAACATGCATATTTGGACGTTTTTGGAGCATATAAGTGAAGAAAACAACAAAGTCTCAAAAGAAGCTAGAATTGCTACCTGACGGCGTCAGAGTCACAACGTGACGCCGTCAGCAAACGTTGACAAAGGAGTGAAAACCAATTTTCAAATGACGGGCTAGAAAGAATTTGGAGATTTACACCTGACGCCGTCAAGTGTTAATAGGTGTAGGCCGTCAGGTTGTAATTTAAAGAGTGACGGCCCAGAAGTCAACAAAGGGTGACGGCGTCAGAAGTGGATCTAGGCCATCCGAGAAACCTTATGGCGGCGGGCTGACGGCGTCAGACCCTATAACCTGACGCCGTCAGAGTGTAAAAGTCTATATATAGTTTTCTATTTTTCATTCATTAGGGTGGAACTTTGTGGAGAACTTTTGGCACCAAACCCTAGACGAATTTTCTGTACTTTTTAGGGTTTCCAACCCTTGGAACCCTCATGCTTAATTAAAGATAAGTCTTCACTTCAATTCAATCAATATGTCTATGTGTTGGTTGATTATCTCTTTTGCTTGTCTTTTAATTAACATGTGTAGCTAAATTCTCTTGTGTTTGCTTAGATCTAATGAAACCTAACTATTAATTATTGGTTAATTGATGTGTTGTTGTTTGTTGGGATGATTGTTCCATCAATGTTAGGCTCAAGAAAACTGGCCAACCTCCTTTATGGTAACGTGCTTGAACGTCTTGGGAAACATGTAGCCAAGGCATACTAGGCTATTAAGGTAGTATTTAACGCATGAGCCACTGTTTACAATCCCTATGGTTGTGCCGTGCATGGCATAGGAGGAGATAAGAGCTCATAGAATTGGAGAGATATGTATGCCACTCCATGAGTTATTAGGAATACACCCTTCATCCACACAAGTAACATACATATCAATTAACCGGTAAAAGATAGTTAGGGAGTAATGAAGTCTAAGTAAACACAACTTTTCTCCATATAGTTTTCACAACCAAATAGTTTAGTTATTTTATTTTATTTGCAATTGTAGTTATTTTGGGTTAGTTGACTAGCAACTAATTCCGCCCACTCCTTCAAAACCGAGATTTTACTTGCTTTCCTAAAAATATAAAAATACAAAAAGAATCTTCCTTCACCCTTAGACCTATTAGAGTAGTTTTTCTGTCCTAACGAACACTATTCCCTGTGAGAGAACGATCAATCCCCCGTACTTACCACTATCCTATACTACATCGGTCAGGTACACTGCCTGGTGGGGTTGTAAGCCTCTTGAGATCCCTCGAGAGGTAAAACCTGTTGTAAGGTCACAAAACCACGCATCAAGTTTTTGGCGCCGCTGCCGGGGAATAGTTATTGTTTAGGTAGAATTTTTATTTTATTAGGTCTACTCACTAGATTCCTTTCTAGTGAGATTTTTATTTTATTTTTCTAGGATTTCTTTAGTCTATCTTATTTCTTCGTGTTTTTGTTCGTAACCTTTACCATCCGCCATCATGGAAGGTGGTAACATCCTTGATCCCAACAACCCACTTCAACCAAACCACCCACCACAACCAAACCAACCTCCTAGACCCCGTACCTTAGGAGAGTATTCCCGACCTAGCCACCTTGGCTATCGCAACACCATTGAGCTCACTCAAGGAGCCAATGTCACTCCCTTGCGATCCGACACCATCCGGTTGGTGCAAAGCGGATGCGCATTCCATGGACTTCGTTCCGAAGATCCAAATCAACATCTCAAGGATTTCCTCAAAATCGTAGATTCCATAGACCTTGATGTTGCCACTCGAGAGACGACCCGATTGCGTCTCTTCCAATTCTCTCTACGGGACCAAGCTAGTCAATGGCTTGAGCGACTTCCCGCAGGATCCATCACCTCTTGGGACGATCTCACAACTCGTTTCCTTGCTCAATTTTTCCCACCGGGGAGAACTACCAAGCTAAGGAATGATATCTTGGCGTTCCAACAACGCCAAGGCGAAACCCTCTACGAGGCATGGACTCGATTCAAGGACTTACTCCAAAAAGTCCCTCATCATGGCATAGACCTTTGGCTCCAAGTCCAAATCTTCTATGACCACATCAATCTCCACACGAGGCAAACCATTGACCAAGCGGCCGGTGGCAAGCTACGTGATCTAAGTGCGGAACAATCATGGGATCTCCTAGAAGATCTTGCTCTATATGACAACGAAAGTTGGAATGATCCCCGTGATTTGAATAAAACGGTCAAGGCAATATCTTTGCCTTCGAATAATTCAAGCACTTCCGACCGTAGGATCATAGAACTTGAAGACCAAGTCAAGTTTCTCATGAAATCCTACGAAGCTCCTAAACCTTCAAGCCAAGTGAACAAAATCACTTCTTCGTGCGAATTATGTAGTGGTCCCCACGACACTCGTGATTGCATGGAACTCCCCGAACAAGCTTTTGCGGACTACGCATCCACGCGTACCGACGGAGCGGGAGATAAGTGGTACACTTTCAAACCCGAGCCAAACCCTTATGGAGATTCATACAACCCCTCATGGAAAAATCACCCCAACCTTAGGTGGAAGTCAAACCAAAACGCACCCCAAAACAATTCTTCCAACCCACCTAACCGGTTTCAACCCAACGGTAATTCCTCAAACCGTACCTTCAACAACAATCCTTCCAACAACTATGGTAGTACCAACAACTTTGAAGGATTGATGTCCAATTTTATGGCATCTCAAGAAGCTCGCATAGCTAAATTCACATCCGAATTCAATCAACAACAAGTAGAGATGACCAATAAAATTGACAACTTGTTGAAAGCCCTCAACAACCAAGTGCTATCACCCCCACAAAAGGACGCTAGAAACACCAATAGCGAACCACAAATCAAGGACCCCTCTTCATCCAAACATGTCCACTTCGTCAACGTTGTGACCATTAGACCAATTGATAGGAGTGAGAATGATAGTGAATCAAAGGATGAGAGTAAGGAATTAGAGGATGATAGGAAGGCTAAGGTTAGCGAAATAGAAGAAGTAGAGGAGGAGGATTACTTCAATAGGTTACCCACTAAGGAAGAGCGAGCATATCATAAGAATCTATTCGATGACTCCGAGACCCCATACATCCTAGGTAACCCAATTTTCAAGGTGGGCGATCCATCTAATCTCAACATACCATGCAACATCGGGCATTTGCATATTTGGAAAGCGTACATTGACCCTAGATCACCCATTAACATCATGACTAGAGCTCAATACAATTTGATAATGAAAAGTCAACTAGGGTATAGAGTGTTTCCCGATAAGGGATGGATTAGTAACTTCACGGGAAGAGTTAAAGGATTACCGGTTTATGTAGGAAACTTTACCTATGTCACCGACTTTGTGATTGTAGAAGATATCCGCCCAATAATCGATGCAAGTGTGACCCAAGTAGTCTTAGGCAAACCATTTATCGAGGTCTCTAGAATGACTCATGAACCTTCCTTAGGGATAGTCACATTTAAGGATGAGACCGATGAGGTGAACTACCAAATGCCGTATAAGATAGAGCAATACCAACACTTGTCAAACGTTGAGAAGGAGCTCAAACAAGCGGTTTACTATAGGAATGATGAGGATAGACGTAGGGGAGTAGACTATGTCATGAAAAGGATTTTCGGTTTCTATAAGGATTGTTTGAACTTAGGGCCCGAATACAAAACCGGAAAAGAGGATGACTTAGGAACCGAGACCAACGACGAAGTCACGTAACGTACGGTGACTTTGAGTCTAGCTACAAGACTCGTAAATAAAGAAAAGCGCTTCTTGGGAGGCAACCCATGTTTTGTTTGTTTTTGTGTGTTTATTTGATTTTATTTGTTTCCGTATGTAAGTTATATTTCTTGTTATTGATTCATGCTTCAAACTAAATTGTGAAAATGCTTTATTTTGTTTTTAACTTCGTCTTAACTACATATAAAGGTATTTTGCAAAAGCTAAGTGTAAGGGAAATCTAAATCGGTTTATAAAGAACGAATGAACATGAATCATAACAATGAAATTAACATACATATTAGTATTTGTTTGAGTCAAATGCTTGTATCGAGTCATAATGAATTTTTGCAGGAATTCCAGGAAGTAAGATCTAGTTTTTCCAGAATTTTTCCCGGAAACTTAACATGAGAATTCTGTCAGAACTTTCTGACGGCGTCAGGGTTAACACCTGACGGCGTCAGGTTATAATTTTCTGCAATTTTTGAAAGTTTTGTATTTTTCCGGAAACCTAAAAAGTTTTGTCAATTCTTTAACTTATAATCTCCAGGAATTCTGCAAAATATTCATTCCACAAGCATTATATCTTATTATGTAGATTTTACCGCCGATTTTACGCGAGGTTGGCCTTTATCTTTTTCAGGTTAACAGGTTATTTTGGACAAGAAGACGTTTATTATTTCGGAAGGGAAGCTTTGAACGTTCGTCTATCTTGGAAGAAGATCTAACCATGTTACATCACTATCCACAACAAACGATTCAGGGGAGTATTTGATTTCATTCTTTCATCTTATTTACTTTTACGTCTTTTATTTGAACATTGGGGACAATGTTCGGTTTAAGTGTAAGGGGGGTAAATGAAAGCACCGTTGAGAATATACTTACGCTTGATGTTTTGCTTTGTTTGATAGTAAATTTGTAATAAAACCAAGAGAAATGTTTGTTAGGGCAATTTTAGCGCCAATTTAAAATTTTTTACAACATTTAGAAGTGAAACCTTGATCTTAATGAGCGTCTCATGGATAGGAAATTGTATGACTAGCACAAAACCGTACCACTAAAAAATTTTCCACCCCAAATATGTGAGGTTCGCCCCTAGAATTGGTAGGAAAAGCATCCATCTTTGGTGCTATGATGTGAGTACCGGTAGTATTTAGATTCTAGAACTTGCGTTAGGACCATCTCAAATCCACAAGTGAGACTACATTCGTGTAGTTAAGATTTACTACATGATAAGAGGCATTAGGATTAACCCATTGTTTTACACCCGTATATTTGTTATAATTACATTGACTTCATTGGTCAAGTAATTCTCCCACACCCTTTGCGTTGTATCCATTTTTGGTACACGATACCCCTAGTACACCCTTCCGAGCCTATCCTTTCGTTTCGACCTTTGAGCATCTTACTCAAAGTGAGAATTTGTTTACACCCCACTAAATGTACACCCAAATCGCCTTAGCCTACCTTGTATGCACCCACCTTTGGTGCATTATTGTGAAAACATTTGTTAAACCCTTAGTTAATTATCCGGTCAATTACATGGTTGCTAAGTTAAGTCATATCCTTGTACATATTGTTTTGGGACGATTGGGACTCATGGGTAAAGTACTAGTGTAATGAAGTAATGGGGAAGAACAACATTATTACCCCCATACGTGCTAAATATTTTAAAAGTACTCCAAGTTTTTCGATTATCTTAATTCGAGTCATTAGAATAGTGATTGTAAAGTTATGTAAAGATTCAAGTGTAAGGGGAATGCAAATCCCCTATGATGTATTATTTTGGATGGTAGGGCAAGAGTGTATGAAAAAAAAAATCGAAAAATCAAGAAAAATACAAAAAAATATGAAAAAGAAAGAAGAAAAACATACGGACTACCATCCCGTTTCCTTTTATGTTCCTTTTTAGTTTTTGTTATTTCATTTTTAGACTAAGATTGAGTCGAGTCTTGACTTAAGCAACGATGTAGAGTGCATGTATTTGATCATGATAATTAACTCGCCACCACTAAAATACCCTTTATTCCAACCAAACCGTGTTATCATATCCCTACACCTTACGTTACAACCCTTTATAAAGCCCTCTTTGATAGTTTATCTTAGGTGCTTACGCCTAGTGGAGGAGTAATTGATCCTTTCCCAAGCCTATGGTAATCTATTTGCTATGACAGGTAGTGAGTGTTATTTTCCGTTTCCATTTATGAGATATAAACTTTATGACATTTGAGAGATGTGAGAATCCAAACACTATTTGTGAGGTGCTAGTGTATGATTTCCGTGCTTGTTATGATTAGGGTCTAATAACTATTTGTTGTAATTACTTTTATATTCGTGTTAAATGACCCCTAACTCATATTTTGATTGGAATAAAAGCTCATTTGCTTGAGGACAAGCAAATCTCAAGTGTAAGGGTATTTGATGAGACGAAAAGTGTTACGCTTTTAGGGGGTCATTTAAGCCCTAATTCGTATAAATGTGATCAAATATTGCCCTAAATCGTTCCTTTTGTCATTTTAGGTACTTTTGAGAGGAATTCTGGAAAACATGCATATTCGGACGTTTTTGGAGCATAAAAGTGAAGAAAACGACAAAGTCTCAAAAGATGAAGATTTACAACCTGACGGCGTCAGAAGTCACAAGGTGACGCCGTCAGAAAGCCTTGACAAAAGAGTGGAATCCAATTTTCAAATGACGGGCCAGAGGAAATTTTGGAATTAACACCTGACGCCGTCAGGTGTTAGGAAAAGTAGGCCGTCAGGTTATATTTTAAAGAGTGACGGCCCAGAAGGTTTTATAAGGTGACGGCGTCAGAAGTGGATCTAGGCCATCCGAGAAACCTAATGGCGGCGAGCTGACGGCGTCAGCCCTTATAACCTGACGCCGTCAGAGTGTAAAATCTATATATAGTTTTCTAATTTTCATTCATTAGTGTGGAACTTTGTGGAGAACTTTTAGGGCAAACCCTAAAGACGAATTTTCTGTACTTTTTAGGGTTTCCAACCCTTGGAACCCTCATGCTTAATTAAAGATAAGTCTTCACTTTAATTCAATCAATATGTCTATGTGTTGGTTGATTATCTCTTTTGCTTGTCTTTTAATTAACATGTGTAGCTAAATTCTCTAGTGTTTGCTTAGATCTAATGAAACCTAACTATTAATTATTGGTTAATTGGTGTGTGTTGTTGTTTGTTGGGATGATTGTTCCATCAATGTTAGGCTCAAGAAAACTGGCCAACCTCCTTTATGGTAACGTGCTTGAACGTCTTGGGAAACATGTAGCCAAGGCATACTAGGCTATTAAGGTAGTATTTAACGCATGAGCCACTGTTTACAACCCCTATGGTTGTGCCGTGCATGGCATAGGGCGAGATAAGAGCTCATAGAATTGGAGAGATATGTATGCCACTCCATGAGTTATTAGGAATACACCCTTCATCCACACAAGTAACATACATATCAATTAACCGGTAAAAGATAGTTAGGGAGTAATGAAATCTAAGTAAACACAACTTTCTCCATATTGTTTTCACAACCACAATAGTTTAGATATTTATTTTATTTTAATTTGCATAAGTAGTAAACTTGGGTTAGTTGACTAGCAACTAATTCCGCCCTTCTTCCAAAACCGAGATTTTACTTGCTTTCCATAAAACATAAAAATACAAAAAGAATCTTCCTTCCACCCTTAGACCTATTAGAGTAGTTTTTCTATCCTAACGAACACTATTCCCTGTGAGAGAACGATCAATCCCCCGTACTTACCACTATCCTATACTACATCGGTCAGGTACACTGCCTGGTGGGGTTGTAAGCCTCTTGAGATCCCTCGAGAGGTAAAACCTGTTGTAAGGTCACAAAACCACGCATCACAATATTAAAATTTCCAACAAGAATAGGCACATTCATAAATGCTTTAACCACATTCTTTCCCCTATATTCAACCTTCTTTTCATAATAGAATTGTAAAAGGTTTTTGACATGACGTTAATTGGTAAAATAGGAAAGAAATTGGCATCAATTTGTTTGTAACCTATCATGCAAGGAAATTGTAAATTATAAGCACAATCTACATGAATCCTTCTACCATAATCGCAAAAACTAGGATACCCCTCAAATTCATCATAATTTCTAGTGTTGATAACATTAACTCTAGGGATATCCACAATTTCCCCTTCTTCGGGTTCACTACCCTCCATAAATCGATCATTGAGCTCTAATTGTGTATTAAGGTCATTTAATTCAATGTAGTCTCCATTGTAGCATTCAAGTGATCTATTTTGGACTAAGGTTTCTGCCATAAACCTAGCTTCTAGGTCGAGGTCCATTCTTTCTCTTAATCCTAGCACATAAACATTTTTAATTATGCTCTTAATCGGATTTTCACACTTATAGACTAATTTGTCATCCCCTACTCTTAATGAAAATTTTCTTTTAAAGACATCTATCTTAGCATGAGCAGTAGACAAGAAAGGTCGTCCAAGGATTAAAGGAATCTTAATATCCTCGGGCATATCTAGTATTATCAAGTCTACAGGGAACACAAACTTCTCGATCCTAACAAGCACATTTTCAGCAATCTCCTCAAGTCGTTTTACCGTTTTATCTCCCAATTCAATAAGCAACTTAGTGGGTGCTAATTTTCCTAAGCCTAGGGTAGTGAATGTCTTAAAGGACATAACACTAACACTATCTCCTGAGTCAGCTAAGGCATTATTGAAAGACATTAGGGCTGAGCATGGCAGACCCCAAACCCGACAGGACCGAAAAACCGGACCGGACCGACATAGACCGAACCGGACCGAAGGATAATCGGTCCGGTCTCGGTTCCAAATAATTGCACTATTCGGTCTCGGGTCGGTCCGGTCTAAAACCGATAAAAACCCGACTTAAACCCGGACTGACCGAAACAACAATTGCTACCATTTATTTTCCTTTTTTTCCACTCGTCCTTTTGCATTCCAAATTCCCAAGTGATCTAAAAAACCCTATATCTTTACATAATCTAAAAAGAGCCAAAATCCAAACAATAACATCATCAGGATTCAAGAACATACAATTATCATCAATAAATCAACATAACCATCATTCATCAACGTAAACCCAACAATGGAAGTAAGTGTTCTTTTATTGATTTTCTACATTCATCCTATAAGTGCATGTACTTGAGAATAAACAAATGTGGTTGCATCATCTGATCATCCTATAACTACTTACATTGAATGGATGTTATTAATTTTTAGGTAGTGACGATGGCAGTATTGTTACACATATTTTATTGACTTTGTATCATATAGGATAATAGGATTATAGAAATCACACATACTAATATACTATATTACTCTTACAGTATGTTCACATTTTACAATTGTTATTTGTTAACATGTGTACTTGTTTATTTAATTTGTTTGTTTAGGACCAAACTATAAACCTTGACAATGATGATTTTGGTCATGAATCAAACGAAGACGACAACAACAACAACAAGAAGAACAGCAAAAACAACAAAAAGAATGCCAAAAAACGCAAAAGAAAACCAGGTGGAGGAGTGGGAAACGAAAAAGCCGAGTGTTGGAAGTATTTTACTCCAAAGATGGAACGACCGGATGGACCGGATGGTGAGTTGATTAAAATGGCATATTGTAACTTTTGTTCTCAAGTTATAGAGCCGACACCGTTAGGAATGGTACGAAAAACATGAATTTGCATTACCCCATCTGTAAAGGAAACCCTATGAATGAGGAAAGTTTAAAACAACAAAAACTGTGTTTTACAAAGAAAGAAAACAATGGGGATGGTGAGGGGTGTAGTAGTGGAACTTTGCAAAATTGGAAGTATGATGAGAAAGCTATAAAAAGGTCTTTGATTGAACTTATTGTTTTAGCCGAACTACCCTTTAAGTTTGTCGAACATCCCGCCTTCATTAAGTATTCAAAGAGCTTGCAACCCAAGTATAATTTGCCATATCGTCACACTATTTCTAGGGATGTCTCTAAGTTTTACGTTGAAGAAAAAAAGAAACTACTTAAATTTTTAGGCAACCCGAATCACACTATCCACCTAACGATAGATACATGGACCTCTACTTGTCAAAAGATTAACTATATGGTGATAACGGCACACTTTGTAGATGATGATTTGGTTATGCACAAACGTGTCATAAATTTCAAACGCGTTAATAGTCATAGGGGAGAAGACATTGGGAGGATACTTTTAAAGTGCATAAACGAATGAGGGATTAAAAATGTTATGACCATTACGGTTGATAACATTTCTTCAAATGATAAAGTACTTAAATATTTGATAGAGCACCTTCCAGGTATGTATGACAATGGTAAACATTTTCATATAAGGTGTATGGCACATATTCTAAACTTAGTTGTGAAAGAGGGTCTAAAGGTGCATGAAAAGGCAGTTGAGACAATAGGTTCAGCGGTTAAGTACATTAAAAACTCTAGCCAATGAATTGAGAAGTTCAAAGTGAGCATTAAGAATACTTGTGACTCAAATAGGTTTTTAATTGCGGAATCCCCGACGAGGTGGAATTCAACATATGATATGTTGAAATGAATTCAACATATGATATGTTGAAATCTGCCATTGATTTACAAGAAGCTTTTTACAATTACAGTTTGAAGAATGCTTCTTTTTCTCGTGATCTTGAGTCAATACCCCGTCGTGCTGACTTTGATGCTTGTCAAAGAGTTTGTGACTTTTTGGAAAAATTCAAAGAGAAAACCGAACAAGTTTCAACCCAATCTAGTCTCGTTGCTCATTTATTTTATAGCGAGATACTTGCTGTTGACAAGCATCTACGTGAGTGGGAAGTAGTGCCAAAGTTCGATGAAATGGTGGAAAAAATGCGTTTTAAGTATGACAAGTATTGGGGGGATTATAAAAAAATCAACCATTACATGTACTTTGCGGTGCTTTTAGATCCAAATATGAAATCGGAAATGCTTGGGTACTGGTTTAGGCATTTGATGGAAAATGGTTGTATACCAGAGGAGAATGAATTTGACGTGGATACACCAGTGGAATTTTTAACTGATCCTGAAAAAGAAGATAAGATTAAGGTATTGGTTTCTCAGGTTGAGACCAATATGGGGGTTTTGTTTGGCTTATATAATGAAAAATATGGAACGAAGTTAACAGTCAACTCAAGTGACGTGAAAAAATCATCATCAAATCAATGTACCAACACAACTCGTTGACGTGGAAATACTTTCTTGAATTCGTTTAAAAGTCAAAATTCAAATAGATCAAGTGGAGTTGACGATGAGTTGAGAAAATATTTAAAAGAACCACCAATTGTGTTAGATGATGAGGAGGACTTCGACATACTCTTATGGTGGAAGGTAAATAGTCCAAGATTTCCGATCGTTTCAAAGATGGCAAAAGGTAATAAATATTAACCCTTTAATGTAGTATTACATTTAGTAAATTAATTAGTTACTGATTCTGTAATATCTGTTGTTGCAACTATTCCTGTAATGTCTGTTATTGTTACTGATATTGTGGCTGCAAGTTTTGGTTAATCTGTGATGTCGGTATTCCTGTGATGTCTGATATTCTTTTAATCATTTGAGAGAGTTTTTGTGACTAATAGATTATGATTGTAACTCATGTTTATGATTATTGTAGCTGTATGTAGTAGCTTGCTTATTATTCTTCTCTTAGTTTCCAACTTACTAGGCTAAGTAGCAGATTCTTTAAGAATGAGGCATCAAGCATGTGCAAGTTCTTTCTTATATACATATATACAATAGCCTGAGCTTCTCATATACATTGAACTTGTACCCATTGGTCGAGATAAACATGTAGCTAACTCTTGACCAGGGGTTCTGAATTATGTGACTTGTGGTTAGCTTATATGTTATTTTTTTTACTTATGAATTACTTTTGTTATAGATATATTGTCAATCCAAATATCCACCGTTGCTTCCGAGTCCGCCTTTAGCACAAGTGGTCGTATTTTGGACCCATATAGGAACGCCTTGTCGCCGCAAATTGTAGAAGCATTGCTATGCACTCAAAGTTGGGTTCGTACATCACAAAAAAGCATCTACATGGATGATTTAGACGATCTTATGAAAGATGAAGAGGTTATCAAAGGTAAATGGATTATTGATTCATAAACTATAATAAAAGATATGTCGATATGTACTTTTTTTGGGTGTGTTATTAATTCGTTTTGTTGTTGTCATGTATGCTTTTTTGAAAATGAAAGAGGCGTTGAAAACATTAAAGGAAGACAATGGAAATGGAAAAGGTATATCGTTGGATTGAGAAGAACTCCGTTATGTGCTTTTGGAGTTTGGTGAAGTTGAAACTTGAAAGAATGCTCAAGTGGTTTTAGATAAAAACTCTTGTTTCTTTTGCTAATGTGGCAATGTCACATTTCTTTTGCTACTGTTTCTATTGTGACATTCTTGTTGGCAACTTTATCAAACTTTAAAGTTTATATTTGAAGTCTAGTAATCCTTCCAGTTGGTCCCTAAAATGTTTCCAACTTATTGTTTCAACTTCAATGGTTATAAGATTTATCTAAACGATATTTCATGCACATTGTGGAGTAGGTAGTGGGAGAAGAGCTCGGTGTACTTCCTGGAATGGATACTATATTTTCAGCCTTAGAACTGGAAAAGTTTGTAGGATTTTTAAATAACAAAAATCAAAAGAATAACCCAAAATATAACTTTGGTATCATTGTTTATGATGGGTTAAGCACAGAAGAAACAATAAGGCTGATAGGTGCAACTTTATCAAACTTTTAAAGTTTATATCAATGAAGTCTAGTAATCCTTCCAGTTGGTCCCTAAAATGGTTGAACTGCCATGGTTCTCCAAGGCTTTTTGATTAACATTTGGTGTGAAGTTGAAAGAATTATGTGATTGAAATTTTGGTATACATAGCTCCTCAGTAGTCATTTTGTTGTTGATAATCGCTAGCCTATTTCATTCCTTTAAGCTTGATCATACAAATACATGATTAGGATAACAATTAAAATAACTCAAAAGTTAAAATGGGTACTTATATTCATAATGATACAACTGTTAAAATGGGCACTTTTATATTTGACTCAAACAACGAGTTGGTCCCAAAAATGGGTACTTATATTCTGATGCATCATGCATGTCAAATATTCGGTCCAAGATGTCCAAAACCGAGGACCGACCCGACAAACCCGAGGTAAGACCGACCCGACCCGAGCATCCATCGGTCCGGTCTCGATCCTAATAAATTAGTGTTCTCGGTCTTCGGTCCAGTCCGGTCTTTGTCAGTCCGGTCCGGTTTCTGCCCAATGCTCAGCCCTAAAAGACATATCATTAATAGAGCAAGGTAGAGTAAAACTTCCTGGATCTCTTTCTTTGTGAGGCAAGGCATATTGATCAGTTGCAGAGCACTCTTCTTTCATTGTCGCCTTGATCTCCTCTTCAATCCTAGACTTTTCTTTGAGCAATCTTCTCACACTGATTGAAGAGTTAAAGAAATATTGAGGCTTCAAAAATCCACCATTCATCAATCTTCCAGGAAAAGGTATGTTGGGCAAGACTTCTTCAGTTGTGGTGATTGCTTTGACATGATCCCTTGGATTTGTTTCAGTTGAGCCAGGTAGACTTCCGTATCCCCTTTCTTGAAGAACCTTGCTCATTTGACCGATTTGTTGTTCCAATGCTTTGATCGAAGCTCCTTGATTTCTTGTAGTAGCATCTGTCTAAGCTCGGATTTCTTTTATCATAGCATTGTTTTCTTCATGTCTTTTAGCAGCATCAGCCATAATCTGCTTCAAAGTATCATCCAAGGTCTGCCTCCTTTCTTGATATGTAGGGTTTCCATTGTTCTTTTGATAGTAACCTGGAACAGCTTCCCTAAATCTTCCTGAAGGTTGGAATGGTTGACCAAATTGTGTGTAGTATGCTTCTTCAAGGGTTTCACTTTCATTCTTTGATGGACAATCTTTAGTGTAGTGAGGTCCTTCGCATCTTTCAAAACCAACTTGGGCAGCATAGACTTTTTCGTCTCTTTTCTTCATATCTATACTAAGTTTATTCAATTGAGCTTGAATTGCAGCAAACCCGTCAAAATTAGTGCTGCTCTTGGATCTAGTAGAGGTCCCATCATGCCACTTCTGAGAATGATCAGCAGCTTCTTGGATAGCTTTCCTAGCATTAACTACACTCATATGAGGTACAACTCCCTTGGCATCCAAGATCTGTCTTGTCGGCACGTCCAATCTCTGATAAAACAATATATACCTCATGCATAGTGGTTAGATAATGTTGAGGACCTTTCAATAATAAATCTTTAAAATTTTCCCAATCCTGATAGAGAGTTTCATCGGGCTCTTGCTTGAAGTTATTGATAGCCTCCATCTTTTTAGCAGTCTTAGCAGGTGGACAATATCTCTTAAGGAATTTGCTCTTCAAGTCATCCCATGTTTTGATTGAACTAGCTGGTTCACTTTTTAGCCACCTGTTAGCAGCTCTTGTAAGTGAGATAGGGAAAACACGAAGCATAAGTTGGTCAATGGTAATTTTCTCAGTAGTAAATAAATCTGCTATTTCAATGATCTTCTCCACGTGTTCATTAGCATCTTCGTGTTCCGATCCACTGAAAGCATTGTCTCTAAGCTCCTTGAGAAATTGACCCTTCAGCTCAAATTTAGAATTATCATCTAATTTTGGCCTAGCAACTCCCGAACCATAGTCCGTTCGGGTTTTGTTCATGTACTCCTCCATGGATGGGTCCGTCATTGTTTCTGGTACTTCCTCTTCATTAACTTCTTCCTGTTCAGAAAAATAATCAAGTTCAAATGAACTTGAAAGATCAAGGGTTGTTGTGTTGAAAAGCCTTTTAAGCGAATGAAAAGCTTGTTCAGGATCTTCGAAAGGTTTGGTTAAGTTTTTAGTTGAACTCGTGGTCATGCACTTCCTGAAATCAACACAAAAGCATCAGTATGATAGGTTTGGTAAAGTAGAATATCAGAAAACTAACAACGAAAATGGAATACGAAAAATAAAAGTTACTGATATCTACAGACGATGCGCCGTATCCTTAAAATAGGATACGCCGTATCTAATTACGTTAAAAATAAATCAGAATTTTATTCGGAAAAACAATACGCCGCTTTATTAATTTGAATGCGCCATATGTTTAAAGTTATCAAAAATCAATTATATTTATAAAAATTAAATGCACCGTATAGCGAAAGCTAATACGCCGTATCTTCGTTACGTTTTAAAATACAAGATTTTTGATTCAGAATTAGATGCACCATATCGATAAAAATCGATGCGCCGCTTTTATTTAATAATTCGAAAACTGTTTTAAATAAATAATTAATACGTCGTATTTGTAAAACAGGTGCGCCGTATGTCGGTTAGGGTTTTAAAAAGATTTCTGATTAAAAACAGAATACGTCGTATCTAGGGGATAGATGCGCCGTATTCGAATTATTAAACGCGCTGTATATAAAAATTAAAATGCAATACGCCGCATCTAAATAAAAGATTCGCCGTATCGTTTATATCAGCAGAATACAGCGACAGCAGTTAATGCAGAAAAACAAAAGAAAAATGAAAAATACGAAAAATAAAGAAAACAAACACTCAAAACAGTAAATATGCAAATTATACAATGAATGCAGTCTAACTAATATACAACAATGTTAGTGGTTAAAATCTAAAAACCTAAAAATTAAAAAGTTAGAAAACCTAATTAAAATACTAAATAGATAAACATATATTAACAAGTCACTCCCCCGGCAGCGGCGCCAAAAACTTGATGCGTGTTGTGTCACGTGTAGTATAGAGGTGTTTTTGCCTATTCATGTTTTAAATTTATATTTTGCCGACTTATCCTATAACACACACACTAACGAGCAGAGTACCCGATCAGTATTGTTAGGTCACCATATTGAAACATAAACAACCATAGAATTATTAACCAAGAATAAAGAAGAAGAAGAGACAAGTGTTTGGAAGGAACTCTTAATATTGATAATGATAAACTTGAATTACAATGAGAACCAACAAGCCTTAAGCAAGGCTTACAC
>LBNU01008613.1:31925-43889 GCA_014162995.1 Artemisia annua | reverse complement strand
AAAAAACAAAAACTAACTAGATACAAACACTCCTAAACGAGATCAAAAACTAGCCTAAACTAATCAAAAAACAACCCCAAATATCCCATAGGCGAATGATACCACTTGTTAGGTCACCATATTGAAACATAAACAACCATAGAATTATTAACCAAGAATAAAGAAGGAAGAAGAGACAAGTGTTTGGAAGGAACTCTTAATATTGATAATGTATAAACTTGAATTTACAATGAGAACCAACAAGCCTTAAGCAAGGCTTACACATTGTATTTATAGGGGAGTCCAAGGGTTTTAGATCATTCTTGCAATATTACATACTTGGGCCCTTGGACTTCCACACAATGTAAACATTACATCATAAATTACTTAACATGAAAGATAAAATGTAAACATAATAAGTCTAATAAGCAACCTATTACAAATATAATGACCGACACTTTTCATAACGTGAAACGTGTTCCATACCAATTCTTTTCCTCTATTCTCTCTTGTGTTCTTAGTTAAACAAACTAACATATTTGAAAGAACACATCTCCTTGCAAGGGAAGAATCTCAAGAACTTAATCCACTCTTGTGATTGTGTCGAGGGTCTTCTTATCTTTACCCTTTCTACTACAATCAAGTCTCTAGGTTAGGTTAGGGCCTGGTTGAACAAACTTATATTCATTCATTCAATTGTTTGTAAGGGAAGTCTTGTGTCTTGGTGACCAAACCTAGATCATTGGGGATCTAGTTGGGGTTTGATACTTCCGGTGGGAAGTCTTGTTAGTGGTTTTGGTGACCCTTAGGTGAGTCGAACCGCGAGATTCTTTTGGGTGGTTTCCGAGGGCGGAATACCGTTGGAGTAACTCCTTCTTTTTGAGCATCGATATTGGTGAATATCGGTGGAGTGAATTATAACGGTTTGTAGTCCACCGAAAGGATTATACTAGTGGAATAGTATCGTGTCGTGGATTCGCAACTAGACGTACGGATGGTATAAACCCCCCATCCCGAACCAGTATATATCGTGGTGTCTCTTTAGTCGCTTTATATACTTTGGATTGTGTTAGTGGTTGTTATTGTCTAGACCACTTGACTCTTCTTGGCTTAAAGTTTTTAAACATTCAAAAAGCCTAAGAAACCGTATTCACCCCCCCTCTATGGTTCTACAACACGTCATCCCCAATAGCTGACCTAACCAAACCAGACCCTTGTTCTTCTCTTGTAAGAGCCAGATACTTCTCGAGAGTAAGGGTTTCAATGTCAACTTCTGCCATAGTACCTGAAACTTAAAAATGATCGTGAGAAACTAAAAATTAAAATTAAAATTGCAAAACTTAAATAAAATCCTAATAGCTCCCCGGCAGCGGCGCCAAAAACTTGATGCAGGTTTTACCAACCAGGTTTTAATATTTATAAGTTGCTCATTTACTTATGGTCTACCTAATGCACTATCGGGCAGTGTACCCGGTTGTGTGAGGTATAGCTAGTTGGTAAAGCCGAGGTCGTCCCAAGAGCTATGCGTGTGGAATCTATCTAAGTTTAATGTCACGTTTAAAAGGGGGTTTATGATTATAGAGATTAAATGACTAATAAAAGTAAATAACAAAACAAATAAATAAATAGAAAAGAATCAATAGGGAGAAGCAGTGTTAACCTAATTACTACTATTGTTATTATCATGATTAGTTTTCTAGCAAGTGCATCCTGTCGTTTCGTCTGGGGTTATATTCATTTAGGATCAGAGGTTAAATCACCTAAATCTATCTTACACCTTGTCCTATTCTCACATATTATAAATGCAAGAGTTCATCGGTCAGCGTGAACCTACAAAGATGCAAGAGTCATTAAGAGCCTCAACTAACTTGGACAAGTCTAGCGAGATGCGGGTATTGGTCACATCTTACATCCCCTCTAACTTCTTTAAGCATATCGGATTGATAGGTGGTCCTAGGGTAAATTCTCACATGTATGGTGATATTTCTACCACCAAGTCACATCCTTATCGGCTTGGATCCTAGGGTTAAATCACCAAGCCTCTAAGGAACTACCAATCCTCAACACTACCAAAAATAGAGTGTCCTAAGACTCGCCAAGAAAGTATACAAACAAAACGATAATAAATGCGGAGAAAACTACATCATAATAATAACAATTTCATAACAAGGCTAACGCCAAGAGATGTTTAGCCACTCATGTTCATAAATGCAGTAAAACAAGTGTTTAATATCACAAATGTAAACATGAATCTAATACAAATCAAAGGAATTAATAACCTTATGATTGGTGTGTGAATTCTCCCTTGGAAATGACTTGTACGCTGATTGAACTTCGTTCCTCCTGCTCCCTGAATTCCTCCCAGCTTCTGTGTGGTGAAAAGTGAATGAATACACTCGGAATTATGGATGGTATTTATAGGCCCGACTTGCTACGGCGTAGTTGTATGAGTTGCTACGCCGTAGCCTTTGTTAATTTCATCTACGCCGTAGCTTGATCAAGTGCTACAGCCGTAGTTTCATCATTAGTTGCTTCTACAGCGTAGTTATTTGGGAAACTACGCCGTAATTTCTTCTTTAGCCACGTGAGTTCTTTACTGCTTGATTTTGGGGTCTACGTCGTAAGTCGAGAGTAGCTACTCCATAGAGCCCTTTGATGAGTTACCACGCCGTAGTTGGAGATGAGCTACGCCATAGTCTTCGTAAGTAGATGCTACGGTGTAGGTAGATGGTGTCTTTACGCCGTAGTTAGTGCAGAATTCGCATACTTCACATATTTTCTCGTTAGTCCTTCCATTTCCGCGTTTCTTCATTCCTTTGCTCATCTTTGCCCTAAAAACAGAATATAAACGAATAAGAGTATATATCCTAACACATTAATACAAAAGATGAGTGATTAAGGGGGAAATTAGCACTTAAATCATGAAACTATTTGATGTTATCAGCCTACTTTTTTTAACACTCTTCCAGTGGGAATCCACTTAAGGCAAGTTCTACGGGGCTATTTGTGTTGTTCAAACATTCTACCTGTTGGAAGGCATGCCCATTTTTCACTTTGCTTAATGTTTTCTACGTTTGAAGTAACAGTCCTAGTGGTGTTGGCATTCATTTTGTTACGATTCAAAGAAGCATGCACACGTTTAACAGAAGCAGAATTATAAGTAACAGAATCATAACGAGCATTCTTGCTATTAGAAGCAACATATCCATGCACATTTAAGTCATTACAGTCATCCATTCGCTTAGAGCGTTTTTTTATTGAAAGCAGTAAAATATCTAGGTTTTTCTAAAACTTGAGGCTGAGAAGCTCTATTCTTCAAAGCAAATTCTTAGGTGGTCTCTGGCTGCTACAAGTATTGTCTAAACCTGGATCAAAAACAAATTTGCGTTAGTAGACTTTGAGGTTTGATCATACGAAGCTGTTTTCTTTTACTTACAATTCTTATTCTTGTATTTCCTTGACCCGTTTGGTTTATTCTCTATAGGGGAGGAGTCAAGGAACACAATGGTGCATCTAGAGGCATGTCCTTACTAAGTAACGCTTGATTCCTAGCTATATCTGAATCTTTTTTATGAAGCATATCATTAGTTCCATATGGTTCTCTAGAAGATGTAGATCCAATTTTAAACATACCAGGAGTGAATAAGTTAGTATTAGATAAAACTTCTTTATGTTTTGGCTCAAGAATATGAGTTTTGTGATTAAGTTTTGTTAAAGTAGTTGGTTGGTTCGAAAAATATGAAAATTTTTTATTGTCCAACTGGCGTGAAGCAACAAACTCATTATTCTTGTTTTTCATCAAATCAAGCACTTTAGATTTGAGCTCTTCATTCTCTTTTAAGATTATTTTCAAAGAATTTTCATAGGAAATCTTGTCGTATTTGTTTTCCTCAATTTTACGTTGCCAGTTTGTTTCAAACATTAAAGACTGGTTTTCAAGTTTAGCACAAGAGTTTTCAAACCTGGCAGTACGACAAGATAATTCCTTGTTTAACTCAACATGCTTTTGCAAACACTCTTTTAGACTCTCTTTGAGTAAAAGGTTTTCCAATTCTAAAGACGTTTGTTTATTTTCTAAACTTTCAATTTTCTCATCATTTGACACTAATTGTGGTTTGATTGACTCAAATTGATTTAGAAAATATTCCTTCTGAATGTCAGAGTTTAGGCTTAAAAAATCATATTTATCTTCAAGAGATGTGACATATTTAAAATCATTTTGCATTTCAGTCATCAAATTATCCTCAAAGATTATAAATTTATCGCGAATACTATTTACGGGCGGCTCGAGAAATATCTTTATCTGTTTCTTGACTTCCTTTAGAACATCTACTTCATAAGAATTGGATCTTAAAAGTTCGTCAGTTTGAAACTCTTGCTTACCGCGAATAATATTTAGCGATCCATTTATTTGATTTCTGAGACTACAAAAAGTTTTTCCTGCTAAACTCACATATTTACTTGAATCATATGGATTGTCAGTCACCTGCTCCACATGATGTTTAATATTTGTCGGTTTCCTTGAAAGAGCATTTTCTTTGTTAATCAAACCGTAATCAGCACTACAATAAGAGAAATTGGTTTTCTTTTGTTTAACTTTCAAACGTTTTTGGATTTCCTCTTGTGATACGTCATTAGGAACAAACATGTAATCTTTGAAGGTATCACGTCTCATGTAATCAACATTATAAAAACTTGGTGTCTGACGTTTGACAATATCAAGATAAGACGGTTGTGTATAACAAATTCCCTGTTTGAGATCTAATAAAGGATCTGGTTTAGGAAGTAACATGTGCATAGTCTGAGTAGTCTGATGATCAGTGCGAAGTTTGGTTTCAGCTTTAGTTAATTGTTTAATACAATTAGCTTTATCTTCTTTGAGAGTTGAAACTTCGGTTTTAAGATTCTTTTTAGACTTTTCAATTTGTGAAATATTTCTTTTAAATTGAAAACTTTTGTAAATCTTGAATTTGCCTCTTAAACACTAATGGTCGCTTAGAATTCTCTTCGTATAACATGTCCTTGATTTTCTTCTCTAAAGAAGCACTTTTGTCTTTTTCAAGTTTTATCAAGTTAGCATAATTTTGAATTTGAGTTTGAATAGTGGCATAGTTTTGGAGCATATCAACATGATCTTGACTTGTTGATACATGATTACTCTCGATACTATTAGTAGTTAATTGAGTATTATCACGTGTAGATGTTTCACTACATGTGGTAACGATAATTGACTTATTAATGGTACGAGGATGACCATGTATCAATTCATCAAGAGCATCATAATCACAAGCATCAGATGTGTGTACCTTGTTGACGAGAGTGTCATCTTCTTCAGCATCTGTATCATAGCTTGGAGTAGCATCCTCTTCTTGAGCTTCAAAAACATCCACTTTCTCCAAAGATGCCATGTACACCATATTTGTTTCCAATAGCTCACCTTCATCATCGGTATCCATCATGAAGTCATTCTCATCAGAATTCAATATCTTACCCTTTTCCTCAATGTCAGCTAACAACACCTTTTGTCTGTAGTATCTTTGTTACGCATTTTCCCATTTGGACAATTCTTAGCAAAATGTCCCTATTGACCACAACCAAAGCATTTTGGATCTTGATTAGTTTGACCACCATCATTCTTCTCATTCTTCTGAACACCTTGTCTCATAGCTTCACCTCTTGGTGGAAGATCTTGTCTTTTGTTAATAGCAGTGGGTGCAGAAGTGATTCGAAGATTGTTGTTGGTTGGATGTTTGTAGAAGGTTTTTTGAATCTGTTTTCCACATAATGAAAGATTTTGAACAATTTTGGTGAGTTCAACAGAGGCTTGGTCCTGATTTGGGTCAGTTGAATCATCTTATAGTGAGTAAAGTGTTTCATTGTTTGAATTGAAGGAAGAGTGAGTTTGATGGTATAATGAAACAAGAGCAAGTGGATCAGTAACTGGTGGTGGTGTGTTTTGTTGAGTTAAAAGTTCTTTTTCTTCTTCTTTACGTTTTTGCTCAAGTATGTCATTGACCTTAACCTGATTTTGTTTTAGCAAATCAAACAAATTGTTGATGTCTTTAGCGGTTAAGTCTTGATTTTGTCTGATAGCAATGGTAAAACGTCGCCATTCAGGTTGTAGGTTGGTGAGAAACATAGTGTTACGTTCAATGTTAGATCTTTTGAGGTTGTGACGGTTATTTCATTTATCAGCTTGTTGAACCTGATGTATGCATCTTCAAGACTTTCTTCAGGTAATTGCTTGAATGATTGTTAATTCCAGAGGGCTAAGGTTTGTTGTGTCTGAGTGCCAACATCTGCACCTTGCATCAATCGTTCCAAAGCTTTCCATAGGTCATGAGCAGTGAGATTGCTATCAATGGCATTGTAAATGTCATTGCTTAATCCATAGAGAATTAAGTTTTTAACACGGATATCAGCTTCAAATTGTGCAGGTTCAGCTTGATCTAAATCATCTTCAGTTTGAAGTCGTTTCTGAACCTCATTAGCAGAGTCAGGAATCTCTTTCATTACATATGGACCATTTTTGATGGAGTTGATCAACAGCTTGCGTTCTTTGTAACCCATGAGAACATTCATAAACCTTGAAGACCATTGAACATAGTTTCCCTGATACAACATAGGAGGCTTTGAATCACTCCCTGCTGCCAACGCATCTTGAGTAGTAGACATTGTGATAATGGATCTTTGATATGAGGTGTTGTTTATGTATGATAGTGGTGTTTTAATTTGTGTCGAATGGAGATGATTGATTGTTTTGGAATTTTTGTTGTGAAATTAAGGTTAATAAGATAAATTTTAAGTCCAAGTGTCTCAACAAAAAGTCTCGTGAACAGTTGCTATCGCAGTCTCCTAGAAGAAATTGGGCAGAGTTTTCTTTCGTAAAAACGTGGGTAACCAAAGTCTCGTACAATCAGCTATCACAGAACATTTAGCTCGTATCGCAGATACAAGGCTATCACAGATATCTCCTGCGAGTTGAGCAGAGTTTTCTTTCGCAATCACGTGGGTAACAAAAGTCTCGTAAAGCTAGTATCAACCCTACCCTCACAGCCAAAAACAACTACTATCACAGGCAGTATCGCAGAACAAAAACCCTCGTATTGCAGCTAAAACCTCACTACTGCGAACAAAATTTTGTGAGCAAATCTTAAACCCTACTTTTACGAAAAAAAAGTACACTATTTCAAAAACTCTAAAAACCACGATTTCAGCCAAAATCTTCACAAAAGATACAAAATTTTGAAAGTAGAACGCTAAAAGATCTTTCTTTTTCACAAATATGTTATCCTAACACATGGTTTATAAGATTAATCACACAAATGATAAAGTTTTATGCCTCGTATGAAAGTTTAAGATATTTTTAGAGAGAGAAAGATTTTTAAAAACGTCTAAAAATCAAAACTTTGCTACTAAATGAAGATTAAACAACAAGAAAACACTACTACACTAAATAACGATTTATATTTCGCTCTTGATACCAACTGTTGTGTGGAAAACTAGAAGGGGGGTTGAATAGTTTTACGTCCTTTTTTAATTTGCAAAAACTTTGTTTATGAAAACACCAATTCGAACTTTATGTATCACCAAGAAACTTGCACAATTATAAACTACGATATCAACAAGTATATGATATGACAAATATGAAGATAAGTAAATAAGTAAAGAGATAGAGTTGGAAAGATGGCACCGTGAGACAAAGGATTTATAGTGGTTCGGCTACGAATCTCCTCTTCGTCCTACTCCACTCCCCGAGCACCTAACTCGGGAGTTTTCTTCACTATGTCAACAAGCTCCCTTATGGCGGAGAAAACCTTACACAACTTTTGCTTACACCGGCTTAACGACACAAAGCTAAATGTCGGGTCCTAATAGTAGCTAGAACCAATCTCACAACACACCACGACTTCTTCACAACTTGAGCACACCACAACTTCGTCACTACTTCTTCACAACACAACTTCTTCACTACTTCACTACTTCACTACTTAATCTTCACCACTACCCTACTTCTATTCACAACTAACACTCCTAGAACTACTTATAATGTTCACAACACAACTACACAAGAGCTATACACAATATACACAATCAATATACAATACTTCTTAAACTTGAGGTTGAAGGAGTATTCTTCTCTTGCACTTTGGATGATGGTGGATGATGAGGGATTGAATCACTTGAAACAAGGATTAGTAATCTAATGATCAAAGGGTTTTGGAAGATGTTTAGAGAGATTTAGATCTGAAAATTTTCGTGCAAGAGGTGAGGAAAAATACCAGATTTAAGGTGGTATTTATAGGGGAAAAATTCTGACAAAATCTGACACAGGAGCGTGCCGGTCCCCTTAATTCATGGCCGGTCCCCTTAAAATTAAGGGGACCGCCCCTTATAATTAAGGGGGCCGGCCTACTGTAACGGCCAGATTTTTTTGTCTTTAGTGGGGAAAGTTTATTTGGTGAAAAACTAACTGATTTTGGTTAAAAATTTGAATTCATATATTTAGTATGATTAAAACATTTTTCTTTATTACCAAAATTGTTTTTCAAAAATATATAATATGTTTATATAATTAAATAAACTTTGTAGTAATTAATTAAATACCCCTTTGATCATGAGATGTATTAAGCACTTGTTTATTCATACCTTAAGTGATTAAGTTGGATATAATGATATAAACTAGCTTAATACTTGTTTACGTAGTAATCTTACGTTTAATGATTTTACATTTTGTGATCGTCAAAACGTAGAGATATCGAAAAATATAAATAACGTTTTTATGCATTACTTATGTCAACATGTTGTTCCAAAAATATCACGTCTACACTAGTATAATTTTAGAGAGATAAAGTGGGTGTGGACACTTTAGAGAAGAGAGAGAAACGAGAGAAAACAAAGAAAGTCTCGCATTGATAGATAAGAACACACACCTCATTTCCCATGAGGTACGGGGTATTTATACCCTTACACATAGCCCAGCATACTATCGCGGAAATATAAGGACGGCGATAGGTATGCTGTGTCGCATGTCTTACAACTATTACACAACGTTACCCTAATCTATATCAAAATATAAATAGAAGTCCCTAACAAATGATTTACACTTTTCTTGTTCCAACAAAGACAAAAGAAAAAACAAATAAATGAAAAATAAATAAATAAATAACAACAACAACAACAATAATAATAATAATAATAATAATAATAATAATAATAATAATAATAATAATAATAATAATAATAATAATAATAATAATAATAATAATAATAATAATAATAATAATAATAATAATAATAATAATAATAATAATAAATTAAGAATTAAAAAAAAGTGACATTAAGAGGTGTTAAGACATCCCTTTCACATCTACACTCTGTTCCCGAGTTTATTTTCTGGAGTGAAAAGGAAAGGTTTTGGGATGATAATAAAAAAAATTGTGTTCCTCAGATTTTTTAGGAGAGGAGAAGAAAGTAAAAGATGGTAAATTACATCAAAATTACTCTCCTAATCTTCTTCTCAAATTGGGATGAAATAAAGTTAAGTTAATTTTAAAGATCTGTTTTTGTTTACATCATTCTCTTTTCTTTCCAACTCGGGAACACAAGATAAAAAATTTATTTCTTATTCCTCTCCTCGTTACTTCTCTCCTTTTTTCCCTCTCCATCTCTCTTCTTTTCGGTTTATACTCGGAAACAAAGTGTAGCAAAAATTGCCTCTTACTTCCTCTGAATGACATGAAAAAAACAAACAGTGTTAATGACTTAAATGCCTGACTGCGTCTGAATAAGTCGGATTAAGATGTTGTTAAAAGGCATTCTTAAAAAAACAAACGCCACTCTGACCATTAGAGAAGGGCACTTTTGATTACCTTCATATTTTTGTCAAGGTATTAATGACTTTTGAATTATTATTATTATTATTATTATTATTATTGTTGTTGTTGTTGTTATTATTATTATCTTTTATGAAGATCACTATTATTATTATTATTATTATTATTATTATTATTATTGTTATTATTATTATTATTATTATTATTATTATTATTATTATTATTATAAGATTTACAAGAAAATTAGTTGGGAGTTATGATACTATCTAAGCCCTCACTCCTCTAACTATAGCAACGGTAATCGTACTAAAAATATGAATAGCAGCACGTGCCCCATTGACTTGAGTCACATAGAACTTACGGATTCGCTTCAGTAAGGTCACCACATCCTTCTCAAATTCTCTAGAAGAAGATAATGAGAAGGGGAGAAACCCACCGAATTCTTCCATCTTCATCAATAATATATAGTTTTTTTTTCAACTCAAGATCAATCAAACACAAGATAAACCATAACAAACTCATATTCATATGCACCACGTTATTTACACACACCACATACTTAAGAATACTCAGATAAACACACACCCGGATTTAAGCCATATTAAAAGCCCAAATCATAACAAACTCATATCATATGCACCATGTTATTTACACACACACCACATACCTACCAATCCTCACATAAACACACACCCGGATTTAAAGCCATATTAAAACTCCAAATCTCTAATTGTTTGGAACAAAGGTGGGGTTGGTGGTGTTTCATGACAGTGATGGCTCGTAGGTGCGTAATGGTGATGGTTCGTGGTGTGTTTCATGATTTAATAGGGGGTTTTGTTAATTGGGTACAATTTATGAAACTGAACTAGTTGTTATGTTAATTGGGTGTTAAAGTGAATTTGATTATGGTTGCAAGTTGGTTACTAACTAGTGATTTTGACTTTTTAGTTTTAGAGTTTGATTTATTAGTTGAAAAATGTTTAAATAGATGGGTGATGCTTTTATTTATTTATTTATTTAATTTTCAACAAGGTTCATGCTTTCAAGACGTTTTATGCAAATGCTTGCTTAGGTTCAAGGTTCAAGCTTTCAAGATTTTTTATATAAAGGTTCAAGCTTCCATTTGTTCTACCAAGATCCGCATCTACAAAATTTTATGCAAATACATAAAATCATTTTATTTGGTTTATGATGGGCCATTACATCATTGCAGATGATTAAATATATGGATGGTGCTTTTTGGGTGCAGCGAGGTTTAAGACTTCATGCTTTAAGATTCTTTAAACTATTAAAATGTAAGTTCAAGCTTTATGTTCTTATCTTGTTGTTTATGTTTGTGTTTATAGGTACTTTATTCTTACAGTTTGATTTGTGTTGATTAAATGTAGTGGGTTTTTATTATGGTATTGATAATGTTAATAATTGCTTTTGGGATAGCCGAAAATAATTGTGGTGGTGGTTAGTGGTTGTTGGGAGGATGGAGAGATGTATATGAATACATAAGAGATATTGAAGATGAGCATATTTGTCTTTCTTTTCATCAACCATGCATTGGGTTTTATATCAAATAGGTTACCCGACTTTGCGTTTTTGTGCACCTAAGTTACCTAACTTTTTTTTTGTGCAAATGGGTTACTGGACTATCGTTACCGGGCAAAATAGTGACCCAACTATTTTGCACTTGTTATAACCGGTGGCATGCCACGCTGGTAGCTGAGTTTTATTTTTTAATTATACAAATAAGTTACTAAACTTTGCGAATTTGTTCACCTAAGTTACTGAACTTTGCGAATTTGTTCACCTAAGTTACTAAAGTTTTATACAAACAAGTTATTGAACTTTGTTAATTTAGGCTACCCTTATAAGTCACATAAAAAACACCCTCACTCACCAAACACCTCAACGCCACATCATAAAAACTTATATAAAAACGTATAAAAAAGGTATATAATAACGTGTATAAAAACATTTGATAAGAAAGTTTTTATAATAACATATATAAAAATGTATATAAAAACACGTAAATTCTAACGAAATCCACTTAATTCGCTAAATATGGTGTTCAATTTATCAGCTCACAATCTTTGAAAACATAAAAACGTAAAAAAGCTGACAAAGCGTATAGAAACGGATAAAAATGGACAAAAAT
>LBNU01008613.1:0-31661 GCA_014162995.1 Artemisia annua | reverse complement strand
TTATTTGAACATAAAGCTGACGTGGACAAAGTAATAACTCAATCTCCCGGTTACCGGTCATCGGGGTAATCTCGATGAACACATTTATGGTTTTGAGTAACCTAAATGTCAAACCCGTATAGTTCAGTAACCCATTTGAACAAAAAAAAAGTTGGGTAACTTAGGTGCACAAAAACGCAAAGTTGGGTAACCTATTTGATATAAAACCCCCATGCATTTAATGGTCAAACTAATAGAAATAGTGGTCAAAGAACCAAACATGTAACGGGTCAAAATAATAAAGAGATGATTTAAAAAAGGTCTAGGAACTAAATTCGTGATACTTCACAAACAAGAGAGACCATTTATGTAATTAACTCTAAAATTTTATAGCAATGCACAAGGATGGATATATGACTATATGAGACAGAATGTATGCATATACATATTGTTAAACTTTTTAAGCATCATCCATGATATACAAATATATATTTTTCTAACAACATTTTTTTAAATTTTAACGCTAAGCGATATATCTTATGCAGTTTCGAAAAAAATTGCACACTTTATTTAGATTTCTCATGACCATGTATGCACCGGTTGAAAAATAAGAGATTTATAAGTCAAATGTTGACTTTTATGTTTCTCTTCAAAATCGATAGAACAAAAACTGTGTCAGTTAGAGTTAACGTAACATGTTTTTGCTTCATATAAAATTAATCTTACAATACATATAAGTTGGACGAATAATAATATAAGTTGTTAGTTCAACCTTGGTAATCACGTAATGTCACTTCACTTAATAAAAAACAAAAACCGTATAAACATTTAAAGTGCACAAACACTAAACAATCATATGCGCACCTAACCACCTATATTACCCGGATACTTAACATCATTTAGAAATAGTGAAACGTTGTGTGAATGGGAGACGTAGTCTAGTGAAATATTATGATGGGACCGTTTTTACTGTGGGGAATGATGGTTTTTCGGGTGGCGATTCCCTGCTGGTAACTCACATTTAAATATGTGGTTTTACGCCACAATTCCTAAAAGGAACCGAGTAACCATATTGTGGAGGTTTATAATGGTTTTGGATATTTCCTTTGTGCAACTGCTTTTATTAGCTAAGCTACACTAGGAGAGATATCAAGAGAATGAATTAATAGGAGAATGGGAGGAGAAGTGGATGATCGTTACTCTTCTTCTGCTTCCTATTTATAGGCGTAAGGAAAGCATATGTTCGTCACTTCACTCGTGAGCATATCTGATAATATTTTGTGAAGATTCGTTAAATCCCCTACAATCGTCATCCATGTGCTTCCTTTTAAAGAATATTGATTGCTTTATACATGAATATTGCATCATATTTACTTTTATGACTATTTAAATAACTATGGACATGTTGCACTATCTGTTAAAATATATCAAACCAACCTTGAATATTATAACATGTGGGGTACTACTAATTTGGTCATATTATATTTGATGCATAGATTACTTATTTCATGCATCACATAGCCACCTGCATACTAATGGCACATCATATACTTGTACATACAATAGAGTTTAAAATCTTATATCTATCTAACTATTTAATAATCCTATGAATAAACAGACACTATTTAAGTAAATAGCATTAACTCTATTTGATGAATGAGTATTTATATGGTTACCCCATTAAGCCCCCAATTCAGACGGGTGAAGGTCAATTAACGCGTATGAATTTGATTCTTATATAAATTTAGAGATCCTTTTTATAACACAACATTTTTTTTTGGACAAGTCCAACATGAAACAAATACCAAAAATTACCCAAACCCTTTTTTCCAACTCAGCCAAACGTAGTGTTGTGGTTTCTTTTGTGGGTACGTGGATGTTTTATTACCATATTAGTTGCAATCATAGTGTCTTTTTCTTGTGTCCCATGGCTTGTATTATATATGTAAGTATAGTACTTTTTGTACTCCTTGACCATACGCACGTCTTTTTCCCGAAAAAAAGGAGATGGATAAAGTAAGCATGATCACTTATTAATTTTTATTTGCCTTTTTCAAGTCTATATAGATTGAAATACATTAATAAAATATGTAATAACTTGAGAATTGGTTGCCGTATGTTGCTGTGTTCCACACCATGCATAAATATTGATTTCATACTCATATATTACCTGATGTACGCGCTGAGTTTCCAACCCATGTATATGTAATCCTCCACTACTACGAATTTTGTAGATGAAGATAACTTTTTGTGTTTTGTGAATGACCACATGCTTCATTCCAGGTTGTTTATTCCTTCTAAATACCACATGTTATTTTTGTGTTGTTTAGGATGCCGGAGACGCTGTCGTTCCACCATCAGTGGCCGGCTCTAGTAGCTCGAAAAAACTTGTTTTGTCCTTGGAGGTTAATCGCCTATATAGCGAGGAACGTTGCGGGATGGCTGGTTTCGTTAATGGTGAGGAGCTGTTTGCCTTCTCTAGTTATTTAGTTTATGCATTTTAATACTGATTGTGTATATGCATGCGTGTAGAGTCTTCGTGTTACATGATGGAGTAAAATACTGGCGTTATGATGGATAATAGAAGGCTGCCATTGGCTGGAGGCTCTTTGGGGATTCTCCCCGATGTGTCCGATTTAGATGCTAATGTTTTTCTCGATGACCCCGTGGGCGGTAATAATCATCAGGGTGCCCCCGAGGTCACCCTTCCTGCTCGTAAACGTAAAACCTTTCGTCCCCATGTCCTCCTCGAGGAAGTTGGTGGTGGCGAGACTTCTACTAACAAGGATATGGGGGTTGTGAAGCCGGTGATGGATGCTAAACCTATTAGTGTACATGACTCTTCTTCAGTTTTGTCATGTCTTCCCTGGATCGAGGTGCATTACCGTGCTCTTATTGATAATAACAAGGACTTTATGCTCGGGTCGAGAAGTTGTTTGCTGAAAAGATCACTTGTGAGCGTCAGTGTAACGAGTTTAAGGGGACGGCTTTGTCTTATCAACTTAACATTACTAGGTACAAGGAGGAAGTTGAACGTCTTGTTAGCGAGAAGCAAGACCTGAGGAACCGCCTTTATCCGTTGGATCAAGAGGTTATTCGTATTCGCAAATTAGCCCATTGATGTTCAGGTGATGGGATGTTTATAGGAGCAATAGCGCATGCGGTCGTTTTTGTGTTTTGGGGATATCGTAATACTATTAAATAAATGCGCTTTACGCAACCTACTTGTATGTTGAAGTATTACTTGTATGTCTAAGTAGTACTTGTATGTCGAAGTATGTTGATAGCCTTAATGAATGTTGCTGTTAAAACTTGGCGTTGTTCGCTCCTCGTTTGACAATCTTTCATCATGCATGTTTATAATTCATTACTTCACTGCCATAGTATGCATTAAAAATAAGATTTGAGGTTGCAAGTTTAATGCTACGTACAAAAATGTGATAGCATATTTGACGAAGCTTTCAAAGCATAAATGTAGGACCTATCACCATGTTTCCCATGTTGTACTAGTTGTAACAATTATTGGCTTATTTATTATACTGTAACCAATATTGAGTTGTTTAAATGTGTTGGTGAATTTTTATTCACATGTACGCTTTAATATAGCTAGAGAATGTAACAAGATTCCATATGGATGAAAAGTCCTTTGGGGACCAACTTTGATGATGTCTTGTGACTTTTTATTTATACTCCATTGTGGCCTGGAGTTATCAATATTCCACTTTACAATGCATTGACAAATAATTATGGGGGTGTAGCGGGAATATATTATATAACGTTTTTTAGTCTAGATGACGTTGATCACCGAGTATGTACGTACATTTCTTGATATGTATTTCATTCCTCTAATGTCGGAATATTGATGCATCATATTGGTTTATATAACCAAGAAATATTATTTCTTTCATTCTTGATAATTGCATACATGCGTTGTACTCATATATCCGAGTTACAAGAAGTACTCTTTCAGTTGAGAGATACCCTTATTTTTATATAGTTTTGCAATTATAGATGTAGAGGGAGACACTTTTTGGGGGTCTTTTTTGTTTTTGCTTAGAGATGAAATTTTCGGAGGTTGCTGATATGCCACGTACGTGGGATGGGACGACCTTTCATGTCGGCCAAAGTGTATGTTCCTGTGCGCTTTGCGTCTATTACTTGGTATGGACCTTTCCAATTTGGGTCCAATTTCTTTTGCCCTTCTTGTCTACTCGCCTAATTTTTTCTCAGAACGAAATCGCCGATCTAAGGTGAGCGTGTTTCACTTTGTTGTTGTAATATCTTTTCGTCTGAGTTTTGTACCTTGCATTTCGTAGTGAGGCCAGTTCTCGTCTTTCTTCGAGTAGATCCAGGTTGAGCTGAATGTTCATGTCATTTATGGCGGGGTCAAAGTTGCTAATTCGGTAAGTCGGCAAACCTATTTCTGGTGGTAAAACAGCCTCCGAGCCATATGCCAGGCTAAAGGGTGTGCATCCGGTTCCCGTGCGGACCGTTGTTCGATACGCCCAAAGAACATTTGGTAATTCTTCGACCCATTGTCCTTTAGCCTTTCCGCATCTTGTCTTCAAACCCTGGAGTATAGTTCAATTTGTAACCTCAGTTTGCCCGTTGGACTGTAGACGGGCGACTGATGTGAAGTTTTGCTTGATTTTAAGTTCTTCGCACCATTCCCGAAAAGGATTACTAGCAAACTGCTTTCCGTTATCGCTGATTATTACACCAAGAATGCCGAAACGACAAACGATATTTCACCAGACGAACTGGAGCATCTTTTGACCAATTATTGTTGCCACTGGTTCAGCTTCTACCCACCTGGTCAAATAGTCAATGGCGACTATAAAAAATTTGACTCTTCCCGGGGTTTCTGGAAAGGGTCCTACTATGTCGATTCCCCATTGGTAGAAAGGCCAAGGACTTGATATGCTTGTTAATTCACATTGCGGCATGCGTATTGTCAGTGCATGTTGTTGGCACTTGTGACACTTTTCTACAACTTTGGTAGCATCTTGATACATCGTAGGCCAATAATATCCAAGTCTTGCCGCCTTTTGAGCGATGCTGCGTGCTCCTGCAAGTGTTATGAGGCGAAAAGTGTTACGCTTTTAGGGGGTCATTTAAGCCCTAATCCGTAATCATTTGATCAAATATTGCCTTAAATCGTTCCTTTTGTCATTTTAGGTACTTTGAAGAGGAAATCTGAAAAAGGAAGCATTTTGGACGTTTTTGGAGCATAAAAGTGAAGAAAACGACAAAGTCTCAAAATATGATGGAAATTCTACCTGACGGCGTCACGCTTTACTAGGTGACGGTGTCACGCTTTGACAACAAGGTGGATGATTTTTACACTAGACGCCCCAGAAAGATTTTTGAGAATTAATACGTGACGGCGTCACGTGTTACATAGTGTAGGTCGTCACGTTATAAGTTAAAGGGAGACGGCCCAGAAAGAATTATAAGGGGACGGCGTCAGAAGTGGATCTGAGCAATCCGAATAGTGTTTTTGCGGCGAGGTGACGGCGTCACACTCTATAAGGTGACGCCGTCAGATTGTAAATTCTATAAATATTCGTCTAATTTTCATTCATTAGTGTGCAACTTTTGGGAAGAAACCCTAGCTCGTTTTTCTACTGTATTTTTGAGGGTTTTCCACCCTTGAAACTTGGATGCTTAATTGAAGATAAGTCTTTTCCAAATCATTCAATATGTCTATGTATTGTGTGATTATATCTTATGCTTGTCTTTCAATTAACATGCTAGGCTAGGTCTTTATTGTGTTTGCTTAGATCTAATGAAACCTAGCTATTGATTATATGTTGTTGGTTTGTTTGTGATTATTGTGGGTGGGTGAAGTCGATGTTAGGCTTAAGAAAACTGGCTAACCTCCTATACGGTAACTTGCTTGAACGTCTTAAGAAACATGAATCGGATGTGTACTACGATTATTTGGTTGTATTTAATGCATGAGCGAATTCTAATGATCCCATGTTAGGAGCTTTAAGTCGGCTCGACATAGGAGTGAAGTAGGAGCTTATAGAGTTAGGGAAGATCGTACACGGCCCTACGAATGGTTTAAAGGAATACAACCCGTCATCCACACAATTACAACAAACCAATTAACATATAAAAGATAGCTAGGGAGTAAGGAAATCTAAGTAAACACATATTTCTCTCATATAAGTTTCACAACCATTTACTTTTTCTTGTTATTTTATTTTATTTGCAAAAGTAGTTATTTGGGTTAGTTGACTAGCAACTAATTCCGCCCACTCTTCCAAAAACCGAGATTTTTACTTGCTTTCCATAAAATATAGAAATACAAAAAGAATCATCCCTCAACCCTTAGACCTAATTAGAGTAGCTTTTCAAGCCTAACGACACTATTCCACGAGAGAACGATCAATCCCCCGGTACTTGCCATTTCACTATACTACATCGGTCAGGTACACTGCCTGGTTGGGGTTGTAAGCTTCTCAAGATCCCTTGAGAGGTAAAACCTAAGTGCAAAGGTTGCAAAACCCACGCATCAAGTGTTTGGCGCCGCTGCTGGGGAATAGTTATTGTTTAGGTTGAAAATTTTATTTTTACTTAGGTCTACTCATTAGAATCCTTTCTAGTGAGATTTTTATTTTTATTTTTCTAGGTTTTCTTTAGTCTATCTTTTTTCTTCGTATCTTTGTTCGTAACCATTACCATCCGACATCATGGAAGGTGGTAATATCCTCGACCCCAACAACCCACCTCAACCAAACCCACCTCCTAGAGCCCGTACTTTAGGAGAATACTCCCGTCCTAGCCACCAAGGCTATCGAAACACCATTGAGCTCACCCAAGAAGCCAATGTGTCTCCCTTGCGATCCGACACCATCCGGTTGGTGCAAAGCGGATGTGCATTCCATGGACTTCGTTCCGAAGATCCAAATCAACACCTCAAGGACTTTCTTAAGATTGTAGATTCCATAGACCTTGATGTTGACACTCGAGAGACTAACCGATTACGTCTCTTCCAATTCTCTCTGCGAGACCAAGCTAGTCAATGGCTAGAACGTCTACCCGCAGGATCCATCACCTCTTGGGATAATCTCACCACTCGCTTCCTTGCTCAATTTTTCCCACCGGGAAGAACCACAAAGCTAAAGAATGACATCTTGGCGTTCCAACAACGTCAAGGCAAAACCCTCTACGAGGCATGGACTCGATTCAAGGACTTACTCCAAAAAGTCCCTCATCATGGCATAGACCTGTGGCTCCAAGTCCAAATTTTCTATGACCATATCAATATCCCCACGAAGCAAACCATTGACCAAGCGGCCGGTGGCAAGCTACGTGATCTAAGTGCGGAACAATCATGGGAACTCATAGAAGATCTTGCTCTCTATGACAACGAAAGTTGGAATGATCCCCGTGATTTGAACAAAACGGTCAAGGCAATATCTTTGCCTTCAAATAATTCAAGCACTTCCGACCGTAGGATCATGGAACTTGAGGACCAAGTCAAGTATCTAATGAAATCCTACGAAGCTCCTAAACCTTCAAGCTAAGTGAACAAAATCACTTCTTCATGTGAGTATTGTAGTGGTCCCCATGACACTCAAGATTGCATGGAACTCCCCGAACAAGCTTTTGCGGACTACGCATCCTCGCGTACCGACGGAGCGGGAGAAAAGTGGTACACTTTCAAACCCGAGCCAAACCCTTACGGTGATTCTTACAACCCCTCTTGGAAAAATCACCCAAACTTTAGGTGGAAACAAAACCAAAGCACGCCCCAAAACAATTCTTCTAACCCACTTAATCATTTCCAACTGAACGGTTCATCCTCAAACCGTACTTTTAACAACAATCCCTCCAATAATTATGGTAGTACCAATAATTTTGAAGGGTTGATGTCTAAGTTTATGGCATCTCAAGAAGCTCGTATGGCTAAGTTCGAATCCGAATTTAATCAACAACAAACGGAGATGACCAATAAAATAGACAACTTATTGAAAGCATTCAACAACCAAGGGGTGCCATCACCAAATAAGGACGCTAGGAACACAAGTAGTGGACCCCAAATCAAGGACCCCTCATCCTCCAAACATGTCCATTTTGTTAACGTTGTCACTATTAAGCCAATCACTAAAGATGAAGTAGATAGTGAGCATAAGGAGGAAGTTAAGAAAGTTGAGGAGAGTAAGGAAAGAGAAGTAGAAGAAGTAGATGATGGAGAGAACTACTTCGATAGGTTGCCCACTAAGGAAGAACGTGCATACCATAAGGATCTATTTGATGAACCCGAGGCACCATACTTCCTAGGTAACCCAATCATCAAAACAGGTGACCCTTCAAACATCAATATACTGTGCAACATAGGTCACTTGCATGTTTGGAAAGCTTACATTGATCTTAATTCCCCCATAAACATCATGACTAGAGCCTACTACAATCTTATAATGAAAGAGCAACTGGGATTCAGGGTATTTCCTAGCAAGGGTTGGATAAGCAAATTTATAGGAAGAGTTAGGGGACTACATGTCTATGTAGGGAATTTCACCTACGTCACCGACTTTGTGATTGTTGAGGATATTCGTCCGGTAGTAGATGCATGCTTAACTCAAGTAGTTTTTGGAAAGCCGTTTGTTGAGGCCTCTAAAATGAATTATGACCCATCTCTAGGGATAGTTAGATTCAAGGACGAGACCGATGATATAGCTTACCAAATGCCATATAAGATAGAGCAATTCCGACTTTTATCAAACATCGAGAAGGAGCAAGCAAGCGGTCTACTATAGGAATGATGAGGATAGGCATAGAGGAGTAGACTATGTTATGAGTAGAATATTCGGCTTCTACAAAGAATGCTTGCAATTAGGTCCGGAATATAAAACTAAACCCGAGGAGGACCTAGAGACCGTGACCAACGAAGAAGTCACGTAATAGAAAGTGACTTTGAGTCTAGCTACAAGACTCGTTAATAAAGAAAAGCGCTTCTTGGGAGGCAACCCAAGCTTTATTTGTTTTGTGTGTTTGTTTATTTGATTTTATTTGTTTCCGTATGTATGTTTTATTTTTATTGTTATTGATTCATGTTTCAAGATAAATTGTAAAAATGCTTTATTTTGTTTTTAACTTCGTCTTAACTACATATAAGGGTATTTTGCAAAAGATAAGTGTAAGGGAAATCTAAATTTGTTTACAAGAAGGAATTGGAACATGAATTATAATGATATAAAATAAACATACATATTAGTATTTGTTTGAGTCAAATGCTTGTATCGAGTCATAATGAAATTTTGCAGGATTCCAGGAATTAAGGTAATTGTTTTTCCAGAAATTTTCCGGAAACTAAACATAAGGATTCTGTCAGATCAATTCAGACAGCGTCAGCCCTTAAAAGCTGACGGCGTCAGCCTTTGATTCCAGAAAACGTTTTTAAAATTTAGTTTTTCTGCCGGATTATAAAAATTACTGCATCTTTAATTCCAGAAATCTGCAAAACTTTCATTCCACAAGCATTATATCAATATATAGAATTTGCCGCCGATTTTATGCAAGGTTTGCCTAGATTGTTTTCTTAGGTTTAACAGGTTATTTTGGACAAGAAGATGAACATGGAATCAAGTTCATGACATCAAGCTTTTGGAGTCGCTTTGATCTTGGAGCTTTTACATCATTTTGAAAGAAGATCTAACCATGTTACCACATGATCCACATCAAACGAATCAGGGGAGTATTTGTTTCATCTTTCATTTTCTACTTTTACATCTTCTATGTGAACATTGGGGACAATGTTCGGTTTAAGTGTAAGGGGGTAAATGAAGACACCTTAGAAAATGCTATTACGCTTGATTTTTGTTTTGTTTAATGGTAGATGTGTAATAAAACCGAGAGAAATATTTGTTAGGGCAATTTTAACGCAAATTGAAAATTTTTTACAACATATAGGAGTGAAACTTTGGTTTTAATAAGCGTCTCATGGATAGGGAATTATATGACTAGCACAAAAAACCGTACCACTCAAAAATTTTCCCCTAAATATGTGAGGTTCGCCCCTAGAATTGTTAGGAAAAGCATTCATTGTTGATGCTTGTGTGTGTACCGGTAGCCTATAGATTCTAGAACTTGCGTTAGGACCATCTCAAATCCATAAGTGAGACTACATTTGTGTAGTTAGATTTACTACATGATAAGAGGCATTAGGATAACCCATGTTTTACACCTGTAATGTAATTACTTTGACTTAATTGGTCAAGTAATTTTCCCACACCTTAGCGTTGTACTCATTTTTAGTACACGATACCCCTAGTACACCCCTCCGAGCCTATCTTTTCGTTTCTAACTTTAAGCATTTTACTTAAAGGAAGAATTTGTTTACAATCCACCCTAAATGTACACCCAAATCACCTTAGCTTACCTTATATGCACTCATCTTTAGTGCATTATTGTGACATCATATGTTTAAACCCATAGTTAATTGTCTAATTGATTACGTGGTTGCTAAGTCGAGTCATATCCTTGCACATATTGTTTTGGGACGATTGGGACTCATGGGTAAAGTACTAGTGTTATGGAGTAACGGGGAAGAACATCAATTACTACCCCCATGTATGTGTAAATGTTTTAAAGTACTCCAAGATTTTCAATTATCTTAATTCGAGTCATTAGAATAGTTAATTGTAAAGTATGTAAAAGTTCAAGTTGTAAGAGCAGAACCGAGGCCCCTATGATGTATTATTTTGGATGGTAGGGCAAGAGTGTATGAAGAAAAAAAATCAAAAAACAAGAAAAAACGAAAAAAATTTGGAAAAAGAAAAGTAGAAAAAAAACATACGGACTACCATCCCGTTTCATTTTACCTTTATTTATGTTTATGTTATTTTCTTTTTAGCTTAAGTCGAGTCGAGTCTTGGCTTAGCAACGCCACCTTGTGCATGTATTTGATCAAGATAATTAACTCGCCACCACTAAAAATACCCTTTATTCCAACAAAACCGTGTTTATCATATCCCTACACCCAACATTACAACCCTTGAAAATCCCTCTTTGATAGTTTATCTTAGGTGCTTACGCCTAGTGGAGGAGATTTCTGATCCTTTCCCAAGCCTATAGTAATCTATTTGCTATGACAGGTAGTGAGTGATATGTAACAAACCGGAACTTTTCAGACTAATTTTAGTAATAAATATTTATTTAGTATAGCTAATTTGGGCATTTCTATGCATAAATGGATATTGCGTTTCTAAGCATATCGGCTATCTGTAACGCGTACTGTAGCTTACAGTCATCATTGGAAAATTCTATTTTTGTCAGTAAACATAAATTAATCCATTTCGGATAGTTACTGACAAGTTTCGTAATATACTGAGAGCTTTCTCACATTTTCTGAAAAACAACGCTGCACGCGAACCGACACCACAGTACCTATGGTAAAAGTCAAGTAAATATATTTTTGAGTCAATAATGACATTTTATTTCATTTCTAACAAAAACGTAGCTAAAAACTTTATTTTGCGTATACGTGTCCAAAAACGTCAAACCGGGACGTTTCAGTCACATTTAAGCTTAAACCGACACACGATATACCAACGAGGAGTAAAAATATCTTCTCCCACCTCCCCTAGGATTCCCAAAACCAGCCACCTAACTTCCCAACTTATAAACACATGCAAAATACTCTTTTATCCACAAAACACCTTTTTACCCAAGGTTTATTACCATAACCAGTATTATATACTTGTATATGGGATAATCACTTGCATAGNTTGTTACAGTCACCTCTACCCTAAACCTTATGCTCAATCGATTTGATTCATCCCTCTCGATAGATGTTGTTCCTTCCGCGTGAAGTAGAATGTACATTACTTGGTCAACCAATAGATTGCTAGTAGCAATCAACATCCTCCTTCAGAGTCGTACTCTGAACTTGCTATACCCTCCATTCAGCAGAGATTCTATGGCCAACAGAAACCTTAAGACCGTAAGGAGTAGTAACCTGAACCGCGTTCTTTGTGACAGCCACCAAATCTTTCACTCATATCTCGGATACCAGTTATTTTTGCTACCCTCTTATAAGATAATAAACAGTGTCGCCAATACCATACAAACTATTTTCAATTTCTCTACAGGCTATTTTGCGGTCACCCTACAAATGTTTTACTCCTACTTCATGAAATTGAAGTTTCGACCTTATAACTATCCTGTAAACAACGAACAGTTCCCGTTGTGCTATAAATTATTTTGAAAATTATTTCGCTAACGATTTTATAAACCGGTTTGCTGTCCTGCTACGACATTATGAATCGAACTACAGTTTTACTAATATCATGCAAATGATAAACTGATTTCTTATTAACTGTTTTACAAACCGTTTTATAAACTCTTTTTCAATCGCCTTGTGAATTATTTACTCACATTGATGCTTAAAAGTTTCTAGTCAAACTTCCTCAATTTCATTAGCACTAGCGAAATAAACATGTTCTTTTATTACGTCACTGCTGTTTTCAGATAGATGCACCGCATCGGAATTACTGATGCGCCGTATTGACTTACAAACAGCAGAATCAACAGCGAAGTCGTTAATAAAAGTATTTTCTTCAACTTGATTTTCTGTAGCGATACTGTCTTCTAAATTTTTTTAGCAGAAAAGAATCAAGTAGCTCATTTTTTTTAACAATTCTTGAGTAAATTGATTAATCGTGTCATCAGAAACACCCACGTTATAAACATTCAACATCTTCAAAACTATTTTTACTCATAGATTGTTCCATATTAAATTCAACCTCATCATTGCCTATTGTAAGAGTTATTTTTTTATTAAAAACATCAATCATGGCCCTAGCAATGGCTAGAAAGGGTCATCATAAAATTTTAGGCGTCCTAGAATTTTCAGACGTATCGAGGATAACGAAGCCAATAGGTAGTTCAATTTTATCAACTTTTATTAATATGTTTTCATCAAATTTTTGCATAACAAGGAGTGATTAAACTTTAACTTTTGAGAAGTTATCTTATACACATCATGTTAAAGACAATTTTTTTCTGAAGTTACGAGTCTTTTAAAGTCGCATCAGTTTACCTAACTGCAAAACATCCAACAAATGATTACGTATTACTCTACCACAGACAAGAGGAGCCCTTACCATCCGGTAAGAATCAAAACGGTTGTGGATACTAACATATCTTCCCAGACACCATTTTATCTGATAACATAAACTGAAACCCGTGCGTAGATACCCAACTCTTATTGACCGCAATGGGTAACTTGAATTGAATCGCGAGGACGCGATTCCGTTTAAGGAGGTAAGACTGTAACAAACCGGAACTTTTCAGACTAATTTTAATAATAAATATTTATTTATTATAGCTGATTTGGGCATTTCTATGCATAAATGGATATTGCGTTTCTAAGCATTTCGGCTATCTGTAACGCGTACTGTAGCTTATAGTCATCACTGGAAAATTCTATTTTTGTCAGTAAACATAAATTAATCCATTTCGGATAGTTACTGACAAGTTTCGTAATTTACTGAGAGCTTTCTCACATTTTCTGAAAAACAACGCTGCACGCGAACCGACACCACAGTACCTATGGTAAAAGTCAAGTAAATATATTTTTGAGTCAATAATGACATTTTATTTCATTTCTGACAAAAACGTAGCTAAAAACTTTATTTTGCGTATACGTGTCCAAAAACGTCAAACCGGGACGTTTGAGTCACATTTAAGCTTAAACCGACACACGATACACCCACGAGGATAAAAATCTTTATTTGATCCCTCCCTAGGATCCCCAAAACCGGCCACCTAACTTCCCAACTTAAAAACACATGCAAAATACCCTTATATCCATGAAACACCCTTTTACCCAAGGTTTATTACCATAACTAGTATTATATACTTGTATATGGGATAATCACTTGCATAGATCTCATTTTTCATCTCATCTTCTTCCTAAAACATTCTCTAGCCGAAAATATACATAACTTCAAGATCCACAAATAATTTTTGAAGTTCAAGATAATTGGGTTGTATTTTCAAGTGTTTTGGGGTAATCGGAAGGTGATTTGGGTTCATTTGAAGTAATTTTGGGTCTTCCTTGTTCTTGCTAGCCACGTACAAACACACCCATTGTAAGGAATCCTCAAAACTTTTCTAATCTTGTTTCAATCATGTTCTTGTGATATTTAATGGTGTTACCAAATGCTAAATGTGTATGTTTTGCTAAAATGAAAAAGCTATGGATTGTTGTGTGCATCCATATAGCTCGACAACTATAAAGTTTTTATAGTCATTTCAGTATTTCTTGCTTGTGTGGTAAATCTTGTTGCTTGTTGTACTAATTTAGTGATACAAATGTAATTAGTGTTAATTACGCGAGTTTAAGGCGATATATACACTTATATGTATATATACATAAATCGGCTTCAATAAAATTTATGAAATTATCAGGGTTTTGAAAAACATAAAATTTTGGCTCAAGTGGTGAATTGGTGAGATTTTTACTTGAAATATTATAATTAATTATATATCGAATTAACCGTAACTAATTATAATTAATAAGTTAAAAATACAATTTTTGGTGAAATTAATTATTTTGGGTCGACATACATTATTTTTAGTTGGATAAAAATAATTTTGACAAAACTTGATATTTTGAAGAAGTAAACATAATTAAAAGTGTTAATTATGTTTAGATATATATAATTATAAACACTAAAAATGGATTTTGGGCCAAGACTAATATTTTGGGCCCAATAGGCATTCGGTGACAGTTGGGCCGAGCCCAACAAATATTTTTCCAACTTTGACTTTTTGACCAAAAATTATTATCGGACGTGTAGAAATTAATTTTGATATATAACGATATATAAAACGGATTAAATGGTTTGGGCTAATTTTTGAGCTAATGGGTCCAATAGTGAAATTTCGGCCCAATGAACATTTTGGGTGACGAAAATGAGTTTTGACATATATTTGAACTTGCAATGGTTGTTTTTGTAACGAAGAACGAATTATATCGATAATTATATTAATAGTGAATAATATATTTATTACGTACTAAATTTTGCAAATAAAGTGACAAGTGGTTTAATTGAGAATTTGCAACATATGAGAAGAATTGAAATGTTGCATAAACGAACGGGTCATGCCCAAATTTTCTAAAAATTATGACACTTAGAGTATTTTGCTAAAATACTTACACTTATATAGTTTCCTAACTACGAAGTATTTACTTCAAATGCTTAAAATTAATATTATATTATAAATGATATTTATAATATAATATTCCTCCACTAACTCTGTTGTTATATTATTTTCTCGAAGCATGTTTAATTAATTTTAATTAATTAAATACATAATTATAAACTTTACCTAATATATATAAGCTATATATATGTATATTACTTATGAATTGTAACGATGAGTACAACATGCGGATGTTCCGTCATGTACACTCACACCATACACTTTCACCACGAGCCATCGCTAAGAGCCTTTCTAATAAACTACTTTTGAAACAATAAGTGATGTTCGATATCGCTTCTGTGCGCAGAGTATCGAAAGGAACCTCTTGGAGAAGCGTACGTATCACACAACAAGCAAGAAATACGCGAGCACATTTTCACACATAAAACCTTTTACAAAGGAGTCAAAACATTTAAAACACGAAAACTAAGACGCTTATCTTTTGAAAACTCTTTTACTGTACGAGACGTATTCTGAGATAAATATAAAATTAATTAGGATGTGCCGATCTTGTACCGTTGTGCTTGTACTTCTTGATACCGTTGAGTTCTGATCTAGATGCCAGTTGTGTCAGTTGTGATATTCTGCGTTGCTTCACATTGAGGTGAGTTCATGACCCCCTATTTTTACTCGTTTTATAACTGTTTTGGGGGAGAATACATGCTCGTTTTTAACTAAACTCAATGCTTGTTTACTTGGATACGTGAATTGTTTACGTAAACTTTGTTGTTTGACTGAATACTTGATTTGGTTATTTGAATGCATTCTGTGTTTATCTGTTACACACGTGACTACTTTACATACGGACACAAGTACTTTAAACGATTATACCTGCATAACCAAATGAACCGGCTAAGGAAAATGAACTGGCCAACCTGGCAAATGAACTGGCCAACCTGGCAAATGAACTGGCCAACTTGCTATGTACATACGTGACTGAATGTAAGGGTCAGCTCATATGTGATCATAACCGAATGTAACGGTCAAGCAAACGTTTAACCTTGTGGTGCACATTACTGCATTTACTTGAAAGTGAACCCCATTTTATGACATTGTACACAACACAATGGTCACCAAGCTTTTACTGAACTCACGTTTCTTTTACACTGAATTGCTATTTATATAAACCTATGAACTCACCAACCTCGTGTTGACACTTTAGCATGTATTTTCAGGTTTAAAGCGATAGCTTGCTATTGGAGGCTTTGGCAGGGCATGGCATGGTCATAGATGACTCTGATATATTTGGGACCGCTTTATTTCTTTTATGGGCTTATACTTCCACACTGTTTTTGGAACGCTGTAAACAAAAATGCTTTTGAATATAGAGATTTCTTTTAAACGGTTGAGTTAAAACCGTTCTTTGTACTTTGTGTTGTGATACCATTTCAGTAGCACCCAAACATGTATGCTTCCGCTAAACTAGATTTTGGGGGTGTTACATGATATTTCTTTCATTTCCATTTAGTTATATAGGTTTATAACACCCGAGAGATGAGAGTATCCAAACACTATTTGTGAGGTGCTAGTGTATGATTTCCGTGCTTGTTATGACTAAGGTTGAATAACTATTTGTTGTAATTACTTTTATATTCGTGATAAATGACCCCTAGCTCATATTTTGATTGGAATAAAAGCGCATTTGCTTGAGGACAAGCAAATCTTAAGTGTAAGGGTATTTGATGAGGCGAAAAGTGTTACGCTTTTAGCGGGTCATTTAAGCCCTAATTCGTAATCATTTGATCAAATATTGCCTTAAATCGTTCCTTTTGTCATTTTAGGTACTTTGAAGAGGAAATCTGAAAAAGGAAGCATTTTGGACGTTTTTGGAGCATGAAAGTGAAGAAAACGGCAAAGTCTCAAAATATGCTGGAAATTGTACCTGACGGCGTCACGCTTTACCAGGTGACGGCGTCACGCTTTGACAACAAGGTGGATGATTTTTACACTAGACGCCCCAGAAATATTTTTGAGAATTAATACGTGACGGCGTCACGTGTTACAAAGTGTAGGTCGTCACGTTATAAGTTAAAGGGAAACGACCCAGAAAGAATTATTAGGGGACGGCATCAAAAGTGGATCTGAGCAATCCGAATAGTGTTTTGGCGGCGAGGTGACAGCGTTACACTCTATAAGGTGACGCCATCAGATTGTAAATTCTATAAATATTCGTCTAATTTTCATTCATTAGTGTGCAACTTTTAGGAAGAAACCCTAGCTCGTTTTTCTACTGTATTTTTGAGGGTTTTCCACCCTTGAAACTTGGATGCTTAATTGAAGATAAGTCTTTTCCAAATCATTTAATATGTCTATGTATTGTGTGATTATATTTTATTTGCAAAAGTAGTTATTTGCGTTAGTTGACTAGCAACTAATTCCGCCCACTCTTCCAAAAACCGAGATTTTTACTTGCTTTCCATAAAATATAAAAATACAAAAAGAATCATCCCTCAGCCCTTAGACCTAATTAGAGTAGCTTTTCAAGCCTAACGACACTATTCCCCGAGTGAATGATTAATCCCCCGGTACTTGCCACTTCACTATACTACATCGGTCAGGTACATTGCCTGGTGGGGGTTGGAAGCTTCTCAAGATCCCTTGAGAGGTAAAACCTAAGTGCAAAGGTTGCAAAACCCACGCATCAATGTGCATCACATGCCCCGAAGTGGGCTTCTTTTAAGACATAGCTTGCTTGTTCAGGTCCAACACATCTTAACCATGGGGTTAGGTATCCTTTCCTGTAAAGTACACCCTCTTTGAGTGAGTATTGTGGCGCTTTGATCCGTATCTTCCTTGCCTCATTGAGGTCATTTGGCGGGGTTCCGGACTCCAAGTAGTTTTTGATCGGATCCATCCAGGTAGGACCTGTTTCTTCTTTGTAGCTAACGACCTTGGCGTCGACACTTCTGCATTGGACAATTTCGACCAGGACATTCTTTATTAAGTGGGCGAAAGAAGAAGATGGTAGCTTGCTCAAAGCATCAGCGCGTTTGTTCTTTGAGCGAGGGACCTGTGTTATTGTGAAGCTTTGAAAGCGTTCCTGTAGTTCTTGGACCTTGGACAAGTACCTTTTCATCAAATCTTCTCGTGCTTCATATACCCCTTTTACTTGGTTCACAATTAGCAAAGAGTCGGTGTACACGTCCAATTTTTGAGCGTCCATCTAAGTTGCGAGTTCCAGCCCTGCCACAAGGGCTTCATATTCAACTTCGTTATTAGAGGTTCTGAAGTTGAAATGAAGGGCGTACGTTATCTCTTGACCGTATGGGTCGGTTAAGATTAGCCCGGCTCTAGATCCTTCTACGCTAGATACGCCATCTGTAAACAACGTCCATCTTGTCGTGCTGCCTTTATTTGGTATGCTAGTGACATCCTCTATGGCTGGGTTGTCTAGTGTGGGAGACTCTGCCAAGAAATCTGCGAGGATTTTTCCTTTCACTGCAGGGCGAGGTATGTATATTATTTCGTGCTCTCCGAGTTCAATGACCCATTTGGCCAAACGTCCTGAGTTCTCTGGTTTTAGAAGGACCTGCCTGATTGGTTGGTCAGTCAAGACATATATCGTGTGTGCTTGAAAGTAACGGTGCAACCTTTGGGCTGCGTGTACCAGGGCGAGAGCTACTTTCTCAAGGTTAGGATAGTTGACCTCTGATCCTTGCAGTGCCCTACTAACGAAGTATATCGGTTTTTGAATGCCACCCCGGTCTGTTAAGAGAACCGCACTTATTGCTTCGTTAGCTGCTGCCAAGTACAGGACTAATGTCTCTCCGGGTTTGGGTATTGGAGGTGGCTTTTCAACTCTTGGAAAGCCGCTTCTGCTTCATTGCTCCACTGGAAATCTTTCCTGTTGAGACATCCTTTCAATGTTTTGAAGAATGGTAATGATCTTTCCGCTGACTTTGCCAGGAAGCGCCCAAGTGCCGCGAGCTTACCGTTTAGTGCTTGAACTTTACGTAGAGTTCTCGGAGAGGCCATGTTGATTATAGCTTGAACCTTTTCTGGGTTTGCTTGGATTCCTTCCCTTGTTATCATGTATCCCAGAAACTGGTCGGTCTCTACTCTGAAAGTACACTTCTTTGGATTGAGTTTGATGTTAGCTTTACGGAGCGTGTCGAATGTTTCAGCAATATCGGATATTAGGTCAGCTTCCCTCTTGCTCTTTATCACCATATCATCAACATAGATCTCAACGTTCCTACCAAGTTGACTAGCGAACATGTTATCCATCAGTCTTTGGTAGGTAGCTCCGACATTTTTTAGACCGAACGACATCTTCTCGTAGTAGAATGTCCCTTGTTCCATGTGAAATGACGTTTTCTCTTCGTCTTCCCTAGCCATGCGTATCTGATGGTAGCCTTTGTACGCATCTAGGAAGCACTTGAGTTTGTATCCTTTTAAGGATTCTATCTTTTGATCTATTTCTGGTAGCGGGTAGCTGTCCTTGGGGCAAGCTTTGTTCAGAAGTCTATGCACATGCGCCATGTTCCGTCTACCTTTTTTACCATCACAGGGTTGGAGACCCATTTCGGAAAAAGACTGACCTAAGGATTCATGCTTCGACTAGCTTGGATACTTCTACTGTAATTGCTTCACTTTGTTCTTTTGCTATGACTCGCTTTTTTTGCCATACAAGAAAGGTTCTAGGGTGGATGTTAAGTTTATGCTCCGAAAGCTCTCGCGGGATTCCCGTCATATCCATTGGTGTCCATGCGAATATATCTTTATTAGAACACAAGAAACATTGTAGCTTTTCTTTACGCATTTTTGGGAGGTTAGCTGCGATCTGGAGCGTTTGATCGGGTGCGCATTATTTACCAATATGTGTTCCACCTCTCCAGCATTACTCATTTCTTTAGGTCGATCTCTTTTCCGAGAAATCTGATTGCAGATGTTAGGTTGCAACATTTCACCCTTTACGATAACTATGCCTTTTTACGTTTGGAACTTTAAGAGAGCATGCAGAGTGGAAGCGACGGCACCGAGTTTCACCATGCCTGGACGGCCCAAGATGATATTATAAGGCGAAGGGGCCCTTACGATTATAAAATTCACTATTATTGTCCTGCTCGTGTGGCCGCGGTAGTCGTATACAGTGACAGGTATGGTGATCATCCCCAAAGGCCATGATATTTGCCTTGCAAACCCAACGAGTGTGGCTGTCGGCGGCTGCATCTCCTTTTTTTCTTCTGGTGTGAGTTGTTCGAAACAGTGTTCGTACATGATTTCGGCGGAGCTTCCTCCATCCACATAGATTCTGTGGATTTGCGTAATTCCTACTTCTGCCGTGATGATTAGCGGGTCATCACCAGTGCAGTGTTCGGGGATTGGGTCATCCTCGGAGAATGTAATGTTAGGAAATGGCCATCTGTTGACCGGGGCGGTTGATTATTTTGGCTACTGTTATGAACCTTGGCTTCTTTGGCTAAGTGAGCCAGGCGTCCATTCCTCACACATGCCTCAATCTCTTTTCGCAGATCGATGCAATCATTAGTATCATGGCCGTGATCTTCATGAAACTCACAGTATTTTGTCTTATCTCTTCTGCCAGCGGGGGTGAACATTTTCGGTGGTGGTCGGAGCATCATTTTCCCTTCAGAGGTGGCCAGTATTTCTGCTGGTGATTTTATCAATGCGGTAAAGTTTCACGGGGAAACCTGTGACTTTCACCTTGACAAGTGGCATGTCTAACAATCTGCTTGTCCCTTGGTGTTAGGAATACGTTTTTTCATATAGAAGACTCGGTCACCCCGAGTATAGTTTAGCATCATGTAGCTCGTAGTAATTATCATATTAGTTAGTACGTAGTTTAGTATTAGTTAGTATTTGTGGAGTCGGGTCGGGTCTTTACCCACTGTCAGCTCGATCCACAGCCTAGTAGAGGCACTTAGTATCTTGTAAGTATAAATACCCCTCACCTAGCAAAGGTGAGGGTTGGACCTTTCAAGCTAATACATTCTAAGTTCTTTCACTTTCTCTCTCTAGAAAAAGGCTCCCATCTCTTTCTCTCTCTAACTAAACCAACGAACCAAACCAAGTGTATTATGATGTTTGTGACTTAATGTTTATCTTACAATTGGCATCAAGAGCCTAGGTTACATCTTATGGCCTTGGATATTCGGATTTGGTGTAGTTTTTGTAGTGTTTGGTTAGTTAGTTTAGTTTCTTTTGAAAAACATCTTGGTGTTATCTTGTTAGTGTTATATAATGTGTTATGGATGTACTTTTGTGGCTAGAGGTGTTATATCTTCTTAGTTTTTCAGTTGGTAAAGCTTTATCATTCGTTAGTGTGAAGTTTGAGTGGTCCTAAGTTGAGTTTCTTGGTAGCGGTTAGCTCCTCGGAGAAGTTTCTTAGCAGCGGTTAGATCCCCTGAAGTAGCGGTTTGATTTAGCGGTTAGTGGTATTTGCTATTTTTGGGCTAAAGGACAAATCGCTAGATAGTGACTGTTCTGGCGGTTAGTGTCTAGCGTTTAGTACGTTTTGGCGGTTAGTGTATCCAGCGGTTACTTATCTAGCGTTTACATATCTAGCGGTTACCTACTTAGCGTTTATCTTTCCAGCGGTTACCTATCCAGTGGTTACCTATCCAGTGGTTACTTATTCAGCGGTTACCTCACTCCAGCGTTTATCGTATTTTAGCGGTTACCTCATCAAGTCAGCGGTTACCTTCTTCAGCGGTTTGCTAAATTCAGCGGTTATCTCTCTCTCAGCGGTTACCTATATTTCCAGCGGTTTGCTCGTGTAGTGTGGTGGTGTGTAGCGTTTAACTAAACTGCGAGTTAACTCTTACGACTTGACTTATCACGATCGGATATATTGTTACTTGACTTGTCGCAACTTGACACTTAGTACAAATTGTGACTCATCTAAGTTCTCATTCTAATTTCAATTCACACATTACATCTTTCGGTTTCCTCTGTTGACTTTAGTAAAATCCCGGGAAAGAATCGATTTCTCGGTTTAAGTCTCAAGAGTTGTAAAATCCCGTTTAAAGACTACACCATGACAACTACGGCTTCAACTGATGACATTCAAGCTGCTAGGTCCGATACCTGACCTCCTATGCTAGATAGGACGGATTATGAATCATGGGCCCAAAGAATTCGACTCTACTGTCGGGGCAAAGAAAATGGTGAAAACATGTTGAGATCCATTGATGAAGGACCATTTCAAATGGGTACCACACGAGATGTTCTTTCCACAGGAGAAGATGGTGCCATCACTCATGGAATTGATAGANATGACATTCAAGCTGCTAGGTCCGATACCTGACCTCCTATGCTAGATAGGACGGATTATGAATCATGGGCCCAAAGAATTCGACTCTACTGTCGGGGCAAAGAAAATGGTGAAAACATTTTGAGATCCATTGATGAAGGACCATTTCAAATGGGTACCACACGAGATGTTCTTTCCACAGGAGAAGATGGTGCCATCACTCATGGAATTGATAGACCACGTACTTACAATGATCTCAACGAAGCTGAAAAGAAACGCTATGATGCTGATATCCGAGCTTCCAACATTGTGATACAAGGGTTACCTAAGGATGTCTACAAGCTCATTAACTTCAACACAGAAGCCAAAACTGTTTGGGATAATGTCAAAATGCTGTTAGCTGGTTTGGAACTTACCAAAGAAGATCTTGAGTCTCAGTTGTATGATGAGTTTGAGCACTTCAAGATGAACCCCGGTGAAAACATTACAGACTACTATGTCAGATTCCATAAGCTTGTTAATGACATGAAGATGATCAGAATGACAATGCCTAACATCCAACTCAACTCAAAGTTTGTTAACAACATGTCACCAGAATGGGATCGATTCGTCACAGCTGTGAAGCTCAACAAAGGACTCAGAACCACCAATTATGAACAGTTGTATGCTTACTTGCAACAACATGAGAAGCATGCCATGTATGACCGTCAGTTGAGAGAGAAGCTCAATCCTACGACAAATGACCCTCTTGCACTGGTCTCAAGTGTTCGTGCACTCAACCAAAACCCCCTTGATCGATTCAGTCACCCATCATCACAAGCAACACAGAATCACTCACATGTTGATCAATCATCGGTTCAATCAACAACAAGCATCAAATCATCTCAACCTGATTCAGGGTATTCTCACACAGATATGAAGATTGAAAATCTCACCAACCAAGTGTCATTGCTGGTTCAACAATTCAAAGCAACACTACCTCAAACCAACAACCAACTTAGAACCTCATCCAACCCTCGTAAAATGGCTGTGGTGGAAGATGGAAGTATTGTTGTCCAAGGAAGGCAAAATGACAACCAAAGGAATGGAGTCCGGGCTTATGCTCAGAATAGAATGGGGAATGCTAATCAGGGACAGGGAAGACAACCCAAATGTTATAACTGTGGTGGGTTAGGTCACATTGCAAGGAACTGCACTCAACCGAAACGTCCTCAGAACTCTGACTACTTCAAGGATAAGTTGTTACTGATGCAAGCACAAGAGAATGGAGTACCATTGGATGAGGAGCAGTTGCTGTTTCTTGCGGGAGATGAAGGGAACACATTTGATGCTGATGTGGATGATCAACCAGTTCAGGACATAGCTCTCAACGATCCAAACATCTTTCAGGCCGAAGATTGTGATGCTTTCGATTCTGACGTTGATGAAGAAACCACTGCACAAACCATCTTCATGGCCAATCTATCATCCGCAGTCGCATCACCGCAACAATCTGGTCCCCCAACTCATCCATCATATCTGAGGTACTAAAGTTGTATGAAACATACGAAAAATGTGATGAACCGAAGATTCTCAATGAAATACATCAAACTAATGTTGTCACGCCAGATGATGTTGAATTGGAAAGCAGTAATGTTACCCCCATACAACAACATGTGGATCACAACAAAGAATCTGATGTACCTTGTCGAGCATCTTCTGTTGTATGTGATGATAATGTGATGCATGAACAAAGGATTCATAACAAAGTAAAACAAACAGACGTTGTGGAATCAAATACTGCTGATATGGGAAATAGCAATGTTGTTCCATATGAACAATATGTGAGACACAACGTCGAGTCTGTTGTACCAAGTGATGAATCTTCTGTTGATATAAATGTGTGTGAATTGGGTGAATACATGGCTATTGTGCCTGATGACACATTGACTACTAGGATTAATATTCTTAAAGATCAGGTGAATATGCATCAACAACGTGCTAGATTTGAGTTAACCGAACGTGAGCAGAAAATGGATTGGCAAATGTGTACATATATAACCGAAAGAAACTTAAACGAAGAAGCTTTAAGAATGGAAATAAAATCTTTACAAAATCAAATTGATCAAACTGTTAAACAAAAACAGGAGATTCAGGAAAGTGTAACCGCACTAAAACTTGATTTTCAAAGTAAAGAAACTAAGCTCTTAAATGATTTTTCCAATCTTAAAGCGTTAAAGAACAAGCTTGAAAATAAGTTGTACACACAAGGCCAAACCATTCAAACTGCTCAAATGATGCATAAACACATTAAGTTGCGTGATGAACATAGCAATAAGGATTCAGGAGTGCCCAAAACTAATTTTCTTAGGAGCATTAGTGTCACTCAACCTGCCTTATATGATACTAATGTGATGGTTATGCGTAATCATGCCCCCTGATGTGCCTAATACTGAGGAGATTGATGAGATAGAATCAGTCAATAGAGAAAGGTTAGAGAATAAAATGAAGGATCCCAAGTGCATTAAAAAATGTGTCAACATCAAACCTCATAATTACTATGAACAGAATCGATTGACTGTTTTTGTACCCCAAACTAGTTAACCCCAGAACAGATATTTTGGCCTTTAGACGTTGAGAAAATGAAAGCTGAAAAACTTAAGGCTATAATGTCACAAAGGTTTGCTACCCCAACAGTGTATCCTCCCAATACACCAATGCACCTAGTTCAGTTAGCTCTTCCCACACAATGTAAAACTCTTATTAGCATCTACGTTCTTTGTCAAATGTTTGCTGATTTTGATAAAACATGTAAAAAGAGAATTACACCAACGGGAATTACTGAGGGTGAAAGGGGTTTTGAATTAACAAAAGAGTGTTACTCAAATGAAGTCATTCCATTTTTTAAACTCATCAAAGAACACTTTGAGGGCATGCAAATGTCCCTTGAATCTGAAGTAAAAGAAATGAAAGAGGTGTTTAAAAATATGGAACATGAGGGAAAACAAACTGCTATAGACCTTCAACATAGTGAAATTGCAAGGAAGAATGCTCTTATCATGAATGATGCTTTGATTGTTAAACGCATTGCACGAGATGTGTTTTATACTGCTACTGATTCTTCATTAACTGCATGTCACTTTCATGAAATGTCTGGTGCTTTAAATGTTTTCCAGAATCGTGTTGTTGAGCTTGAGGGGGAGAATTTAAAATTGCAAGAAAAAATTCAAAACGATGATCATGATAACATGATCAGGCATTTTTCGAAATTGAAGTTGATAATCTTAATTTGCAATTGAAATATCAACATTTAGAAGAAAGGATTAAAATCAAAAATGCCAAGACATCCTTGGATGCTCCTGAATTTGATGCATAATTTGAATTAGCCAAACGGGATGAAAAAATTCAAGCTCACACTAACACGATTCGAAAATTGAGGGCTCAAATTGCCCAATTGAAGTCTAATAAGAGTGATGTGATTGAATCCCAGAAACCTCCGTCTATAGATTCACAGAATTTTAAAATTCAAAACATCATCAACCGTCTCAAATACGAAAATGATTGTTTTCAAGCTGAAAACTCAAAGATCAAACAACATTACAAAGAGTTATATGATTCGATTAAGATCACACGTGACAACACCAATGGAAAAATAACTTCTTTGTCAAAAGGAAATTGTGAATCTAAAGACACAGGTGAAAGGGAAATTGCATGTCACTGTATGTGATAATGTTCTCTCTAAGGTCTGTAAATGTAAAAAATATGCATGTGATGCCGTGAACATTCCGCTTCCTCTTAGTAATAATGAGTTAGTCCATAGTGATTACCTTAAACATCTTAAGGATTGCCTTGACATGCTTCGTGAGACCATTGAAGAGAATAGTATGGTGAGACCGGCTGATAACACCATCATAGATGTATGTTTCCTCACCAATAGATCACAAGAACTCTTAGAATATGCCATTGGTACATGTCCTAAAGCTTTTAGCATGCGAGATAAGCTTAATGCATCTTCTTCTAAGATTAAGAACAAGCACGTTACCTTTAATGTGCCTTTGACATCATCTAAACATAACACACCACTTACCAGAAAACAAACAGCAGTGCAACAATTTAATGTTCCCGTCATTAATTCTACAGGAGTAAACATTGACACTAAAGCTAGCGGGTCAAAGCCTAGTTGCAATACAAGGAATGATAGGACTTTACCAGCTAAGAGTGCTCAAGGGAAGAAAGTAGAAGACCACCTTAGGAACAATAAGATTGATTTGAATGTTATGAATCGTGTTGATTCTAGTATTAGCTTTATGCGTACTGTAATTAATTCGAATTCTGATGCTACTTGTAAGAATTGTAATAACTGTTTAATTTCTGGAAATCATGATGAGTGTGTTAAGACATTTTTGAAAGCTTCTAAGTTACTCCCGGTTAATAATGCTATGAAACATAAACTTGAAAAACGTGTTTGGGAAGCCACAGGAAAGAAATTCACCACTGTTGGTTATCATTGGAGACCTACTGGAAGAAAGTTCACTTTAGGAAGTCAGTGCCCCGTAACCAAATTGACCAATCTTAAGCTTTCAAATGTTAAAGAATGGAAGGCAACTGGTAGAAGATTCCCTCTAGTGACACTATGCCCTGATAATAGGCCCAATGCACCCATTAGTAATGTTGTCTGTGATAACTCCATTGCATGTGCTGATCCTGTTTCTCCTGAATATGTGTGTGCTAACCAATTGGACCCCAACTGTGCTTGGGGATCCACGTTCTTCAGTTATCCATATCTATCTAGTTTCAAATGCAGGTCGTACAAATCGTCCTTTGGTATTTGGACTCAGGCTGCTCAAAACATATGACTGGAGATCGCTCACGGCTCAGAAATTTCGTGAACAAGTTTATCGGTACTGTTAGATTCGGGAATGATCACTTTGGTGCTATAATGGGTTATGGCGACTATGTGTTTGGTGACAGCATGATTCCTAGAGTTTACTATGTAGAAGGGCTTGGGCACAATCTATTTTCTGTTGGTCAATTTTGTGACTCCGATCTTGAAGTCGCCTTCAGAAAACACACTTGCTTTGTTAGAGAATTGGATGGTGTGGATCTTTTGAAGGGTAGTCGTGGCACAAACCTCTACACCATATCTATCGAAGACATGATGCGGTCATCACCTATTTGCTTGTTATCTAAGGCTTCAAAGAACAAGTCATGGCTGTGGCATCATCGTTTGAATCACTTGAACTTCGGTACCATCAATGAGCTCAATCGTAAAGATCTTGTTCGAGGCATGCCCCGGCTGAAATATGAAAAAAGATCATCTTTACTCTGCTTGTCAGTTGGGTAAAAGCAAGAAACACACTCACAAACCCAAATCAATAAACACCATTATGGAAGTTCTTCACACCCTTCACATGGATCTGTGTGGACCAATGAGAGTACAAAACATCTTTGGGAAGAGATATGTGTTAGTGGTCGTTGAAGATTACTCTCGGTTTACATGGGTAAAATTTCTGAGATCCAAGGATGAGACACCAGAGATCATCATTAAAATTGTCAAGCAGCTGCAAGTTGGACTCAATAAAACTGTCAGATTCATTCGCACAGACAATGGAACGGAGTTTGTCAACAAGCAACTGACTTAATTTTATGAAAACCTTGGAATAAGTCATCAAAGGAGTATACCACGAACACCTCAGCAGAATGGAGTCGTTGAAAGACGAAACCGTACCCTTGTAGAGGCTGCTCGAACTATGTTAATATTTTCTAAATCTCCTTTGTTTCTCTGAGGGGAGGCAATTGCAACTGCTTGCTACACCCAAAACCGATCATTGATTCATCCTCTTCACAGCAAAACCCCTTATGAGCTGGTGCACGACAGAAAACCTGATCTTTCATTTTTACGTGTGTTTGGTGCATTATGCTACCCAACTAATGATAGTGAAGACTTGGGTAAGCTGAAGGCAAAAGCTGATATTGGGATCTTTGTTGGTTATGCACCAGATAAAAAGGGTTACCGAATCTACAACAAAAGAACCCGACAAATCATGGAAACCATTCATGTCACGTTTGATGAGCTGTCTGAGCATACGGCTCCTGAATACTCCAGTTCTGGACCCGCACCTAACCTTTTGACACCTGGACCAATTAGTTCAGGACTTGTACAGTCTTCCACTAATGCTGCTCCTTATGTACCCCCCCCCCCACTAGTGAGGAATTGAAGAAGTTATTCGATCTAATGTTTGATGAATATTTTGAACCCCAACAGATCATCGAGCCGGAACCACGAGTCATTGGTCCAAATGTTGCTGCTAATAATGCTCCTCAAGATACAAGTGGGCCATCCGTTTCCATCACCTTTAGTCAAGATGCTCCATCATCCAGTCATACTCAACCCACATCAAACGATCAAACTTCTTCAGAACATCAAGGAACTGCATCAGATAATTCTTTTAAAGTAAATTCCTTTGCTCAACCTGCTGATGAGCCATTTTTCAACATATTTGCTCCTGAACCCCCCCCCAATGACGCAACTTCTTCAGAGGATTCAAACACGGCTACTTCAGTTCACAATCCTCAACATCATGAGCATCTTAGAAAATGGACAAAAGATCACCCAATTGACCATATCATTGGAAATCCATCTCGCCCGGTATCCACACGAAGACAACTTGCCACCGATGCCTTGTGGTGCTTCTTCAATTCCGTACTATCTAAAGCAGAACCAAAGGATTTCTAAGAGGCATTGACTAAAGTGTCCTGGTTCATTGCAATGCAAGAAGAAATTCATGAGTTTGACTGACTCGAAGTATGGGAATTAGTGCCTTCTCCAGATTGTGCTATAATTATCGCTCTCAAGTGGATCTTCAAAGTGAAGCTTGATGAACATGGTGAAGTTCTGAAAAACAAGGCTCGGCTAGTGGCCAAAGGATACCGTCAAGAAGAGGGCATAGACTTTGAAGAATCATTTGCACCCATTGCTAGAATTGAAGCCATCAGGATTTTCCTTGCTAATGCAGCCAGTCAAAATATGATTGTTTATCAAATGGATGTAAAGATTGCATTTCTAAATGGTCACTTGAAGGAGGTGGTCTATGTAAGTCAACCTAAAGGATTTGTGGACCCTAAACGTCCAAATCATGTCTATCGCTTGAAGAAGGCACTATATGGACTTAAGCAGGCACCCAGGGCATGGTATGACACTCTATCCAAGTTCCTTCTAGCCAACAAATTCACTAAGGGTGTTGTTGATCCTACATTGTACACTAGAAAATCGGGCAAGCATCTACTTCATGTTCAAATTTATGTAGATGACATTATCTTTGCCTCTTCTGATCCGATGGAATGTGATCGTTTTTTACAAGAGATGAGTTCCGAGTTCCAAATGTCCATGATGGGACAAATGTCATTCTTCCCGGGGTTACAAATCTCTCAAAATCCCAGTGGCATTTTTATCAATCAATCCAAGTACTCTACTGAAATCTTGAAGAAGTTTCGATTTGAATCATGTGACTCAATTGATACCCCAATGATAGAAAGATCAAAATTGGATGAGGACACTGTGGGGATCCCAGTCAACAAAACAAAGTACCGCAGCATGATTGGATCCTTAATGTACCTCACTGCTAGTAGGCCAGATCTTCTCTTTGTTGTATGTATGTGTGCTCGGTATCAATCCGAGCCTACCAAAAAGCATCTGGAAGCAGTCAAAAGAGTCTTCAGATATCTTCGAGGGACTATCCACATGGGTCTCTGGTATCCTAAAGACACTGCTATGGCCCTTACTGCCTACTCCGATGCTGACCATGTGGGGTGTCAAGATACTCGTCGAAGTACTTCAGGTGGTGCTCAATTTCTAGGAGATAAGCTTGTTAGCTGGTCATCAAAGAGGCAAACGAGTATATCGATATCCTCCACTGAGGCTGAATACATTGCCATGTCATCTTGTTGCGCTCAAATCCTATGGATGAAATCGCAATTGTCTGACTATGGCTTTGTTTACAAAAAAATTCCGATGTACTGTGACAACAAAAGTGCAATCGCTCTTTGCTGCAACAACGTCCAGCACTCCAGATCAAAGCACATTGATATTCGACACCACTTCATCATGGAACAAGTGGAAAGTGGATTGTGGAACTTTACTTCGTGAGGACAGAGTTTCAGCTGGCTGACATCTTTACTAAGNTATGGATGAAATCGCAATTGTCTGACTATGGCTTTGTTTACAAAAAAATTCCGATGTACTGTGACAACAAAAGTGCAATCGCTCTTTGCTGCAACAACGTCCAGCACTCCAGATCAAAGCACATTGATATTCGACACCACTTCATCATGGAACAAGTGGAAAGGGGATTGTGGAACTTTACTTCGTGAGGACAGAGTTTCAGCTGGCTGACATCTTTACTAAGGCACTACCAAGTGAACGGTTTTAATTCATTCTCCCGCGTCTTGGAATGAAGAGTCTCACTCCTGAATCACTCAAAAGTCTTCAGGAAGAAAGTGACGAGTAATGGATTCGCTTCACATATCCTTGTATATATATTATAAAACCAAAAAGAAAATACAAAAATATAAAACCTACGAAAACCATAAAAATCTGAAAAACACTAAAATACCAAAAATAGTTCCTTATTAGGCATGTCTTCTGTTTATCGATAACATTTACGGTTCTAGAAATGTCATTCAATAATGGCACAGAACTTTAAATGAAGCTCGAGCAGAAGTTATAATAAATGGTTAAAACATGTCTGTATGGCTTGCTATTACTTCAGATAGCAACCCGTTCTTCTAAATGGGGAAAACACGTCGCCAAAAAGACGGTTGTTCCTCATACTGGGTGAAGTTCACCTGGGCATGGGTTACTTTATATCCATGTTTCCTCGAAATAATGTACGTTTCAGTGCATCATTTCTTGAAAAAGAAGAGAAGTCTTCTTTCATCCCAAAATCTCTCTCATCTATGATTCTTCAAGAGAGTTTTTGTGGTTTAGAAGGTGTCTATTGGACTTAAATTTTCATAAATACCTTGCCGCTTAACTTAATGACTACAGCTCTTTAAATAGAAAACGGGTCATTAATTAAGGGGGAGCGTATTTGCTCAAAATTTCTGCACCTTTCTAAACTTTGTGCACCAGCAGCAGTGAATAAGTGTCTCATAATCAGTACATGTTAAAATCTGACCACATTTTCTCCCATATTTCTAAACTCATTTAAATCAATTGGGATCACAAAATCTCAAATGATTTGAAATTTTTGATCGGGGGAGA
>LBNU01008611.1:8403-48478 GCA_014162995.1 Artemisia annua | reverse complement strand
CGAAGAGGAGAAAGAAGGTAACTATGATCGTTTATGGGATACGTGGTTTGGTTTGTGACTAGCAATTACGGGATTTAGACTTGATTTCATTTTTCTTTTAAACCAATTTCATATATTCCCATGCCTTATCCTTACCTTTTTATCTTAGCGTAATTATTAAATTTGTTGACATGTAGTGACCATCCGAATTTTTGAGGAATGGGATAACGTGCCAGCGATCTAAGGATTATCCTTAGTGACCATCCGTTATTTAGTTAATCTAAAGATTCGTGCTAGCGATCTATTGTGTTGGACATGAGGTATTTGCACTTAAGTTAATTAACCCTTAGCCAAAACATTATAACCCGAATAAAAGACCTCTTTGATGAATTATCTTATTGTTTTGATGCTCGTACAAGCTTATGGTAAGAAACATTAATCATGACTGAGCTATAAGTGATTTATTAATCTTATCACATATTGAGGGATGAGTGAATTTCAAATATCTTCGTAAGGTGCTTAGAATTGTTGTCAAGTTCTTTTATTTATTTAAAATTCACATAAGATGTTTGCATTATTTCTATTATTTCAATTTTCTTTTGATTAAGATTTGCTCGAGGGAGAGCAAAGCTCAAGTGTGGGGGATTTAATAACGCTCAAAGTTAACATGTTTTTAGAAGCGTTATTGTTGGTTTTTCGTATGGAAATTGGTCATATTTGTATACATTTGTTACTTACTCGTGGAAAAGTGTTTATACATGCAAATATAGCTAAAAGCAGTGAAAATATGCTTAAAAGTGAAGAAATGAAGTGATCATGCTTGTTGGGGAAAGATTCGAATGGAAGAGAAGGATGAAATTAACGCATGGACAAAGGATTTGATATAGACGAGCTTTCTATACATATTTACCAAAGAAATATCAAGTTCTAATGTACCTAGCCATGCCACGAAGAAAGGAAACACATGCGAAAAGAATCGGCGAAGAAAAGTCAAAGAAACAACATAGTGGAGGCATCCAGCCGATCGGCTGGAACCCGCAACCGGATCGGCTGGATTTTGACCAAAAGACTCCAACCGATCGGTTGGACCTTCAGCCGATCGGTTGGGGAACTGCTGCTGTTACAAACTCGCATTTAAAGGTGTATTTACTCTCCATAATCATTGGTGGCTGATCATTTCTTGTTATTAACTATCATGGGACGTTTTTACTTGGAAGAAAAGAGTTATGAGGCTATATAATGAGTACTTAGCCTCTAGATTACATGTACCATCTTTTATCAGTATTATTGTTACACTAAAGTGTTACTAGTTCATTTTCTATGGTTACTAAGTGTGAAAAACGTCAGAAAGAGTTGAGTAAAGTCTCAATCTTTGGTTCGAGTTGGGAATTGTTCACTAGTGTGGTGAATAGTTTATCTAGAGTGTGGTTGCTACAGTTCCACATGATTCTTGTCATTGTAATTCTCAAGACTAGGTACACCTTGATTCTTATAATGAACAATTGTTACTTTACGTTTAATGAAAGTTTTATTATCTACTTGTGTTTATTTATGATTGCTATGGAGTAATTTGTGATATACTTGTGTGTATGATGTGATTGGTCATGGAGTATTCTTTTACTAAAAGGGTGATGCATGAAAACATATCTATTTTATGAGTTTGTTGAAGTAATATCTAATCTTGCTTAATTTGTTGATAAAAACAATCTTTGGGAAATAGGTCCGAAAGGATTTTCAACTTGTTTTTATTCCAAAACATTACTGCACGAATTAGTATGGAATATGATGCTTGACACCCATCCTATTTACTTATTAAAATGGATTTTGAGAAGATTTCATCACGAAAAAGGACCGAAAGGATTCGTAGGAATTCATAAGAAAAGAGTTGATTTTCTAAACAACCATGTGATTATAGAATTGTCATACTATCTTGATATGTCCGAAAGGAGTCATTTAGTAGATTGAATTCTTAGTAGTAGTTAGAACATGACATACATCATCNAAAATTATATTCATACAAACAAGGATTGACAACCTTTGTTAATAAACAAGTTCTACTATAAATAAACTAATCCCTTGGGACGATCTCGACTTACCCACCTTTATTACACCGGACGAGTATACTTGCTCGTATGTGCTAAAGAATTAATCGGATAAATTGTGTTTATAAATTTTAAAACTTGCACTAGCAAAAACGCACATCAAGCGTTTATAGTTAAAATCAGATGAACACAATCAAGTATTTCACAGGTGTATAGTAGTTTGTTCCGTATGCATATTGCCGTAAGTCTCATGAACCCAACTTTAACAAGTATGTGAGCCATCGCAATGACATCAACACAGTATAGGGTGCCCTTGGTGAGGAGTTTGCCAGTTCTCCTAGTGTGTCAAATAATAGTGCGTTTGTCTACCAGGTGTCGGCTAGAACAAATGGGTCTGTCAAGCACCAATAGATCTATTCACAGTTATTCGCGTTCACTCGCAAGTGACTAAGGTTCATGATAGAAGGGACTTTCAAGTTGGCGTGTGTCTTATGCAATAGTTGTGTAGCATACAATAGTAAAAATAGTTGATCAAGATACTTGTGTTCATTTAGTGTAGCATGTATCCCACCCCATAGTTTGTAAAACATGTAAAAAGTGTGGGACTATAGACTCACCTCAGATGAGTGGTGTATGTAGGAAAATAAGTATGTCAAGTGCAACTGGTGAATGGCTCCAACACGCAACCTGGATAATATGAGAAACCTTAGTTTCCTGTAGTGGTGTGGTTTGCATTTGTGTAATGCCTTAAGTACAAAAACAATATTATACATAATATTGTCTTGTCTTTATGTGTGATGATGATAAGTCGTGCCAGACTTATAGAGTTGTACACTCTAGCAGGGTGTAGGGTTTTCAGTCCTTGATCTTGGTGAAAGTGATATATTAATTTGATTAGTGAAAGGTGATCTTTTGTTATCTAGTTAGTTCTCAAATATTTACTTCTTGAAATTAATGTTATTAAAATAATCATTTTTACTTAAGTTTGTGAAATTACAAGTTTAGCGCTTATACTTTATAAAGTTTACATTTTAACCCATGTGTTTATAAAAATGACATTTAAGTACCTCAAGTTCATAATTATCTCATTTGTAACTTTACTTTGTCAAATTAACATTTTTGACACCATTGTTACCATATTTACACTTTTAGTCCTTGTACTTTCAAAGTTGACACTTTTAGTCCTTATGAAATGTATATTTACATTTTTAGTACTTATAATATCAAGTTGGTCAATAAATGAAAAAAATATTTCAAATGTTCTGTTTTAATACCAAGTTTTCAGAAATTACAGTTTTGGTCCTTGTAGTTTATAAACTTTGCAAGTTTAGTCCTTTATATATAAAATGTTCATTTTAGGTCCTTATTGTTCCAAATTTATACAAATGACTCAAAATAACTTATATTTACTGTTGTAACCTTAGTTTGCAAAAATTACAGTTTTACTCTTATTTTGCAAAGTTGGCAGTTTTAGTCCGTTAACTTTGTATCTTTTGCATTTTTAGTCCAAAACAACATTTTAGCTTATGACCTTTTTCCAATTAGTTTTTCAAGTTCACAGAAGCTTAGAAAAAGTGGTGTGAGCTTATCAGTAGCTTATTTCGAATTTAGTTTAAGTGTTATTGGGCTTGGTGTGATCTGTTAAGGCCCATTGGGTCTTCTGTGGGTCCAGTGGGCTTCCAAATGGCAGGAGTGTTTCATAGGCTTATCTTGGGCCTTGCCAAAATGAGGAGGGGGTCTGGTGGACTGAGGAACAGGCCATAGAGGGAGTTTAGTTTGATGGGCTTAAGCCCATTAAGGGTTGTGTTTATGTTTCTGTGTACGAGATAGGTGCTCAAGCTTTGAGCTTGTGAGGCTACTTATACAAGCTTATGAGAGAGTTAGATTTGTGTAGCTCGTTTACTAAGGTTCTAAAGAATGATTTTGCACAAAAATAAGTATACGTTACACGTATAGATTTCCCATAGCGAGACCAAAGTAAAGTGAATATATACTTGTTAAATACTTAGTATTTATATAACTGTTTTCACTTAGGGTGCACACGACATAAGGATCGTGTGATATTCATGATATTAGAGTTTGTTTAAGCTTATTAGAAGTTCATAACTTCGTTTATACGTATTCTGAGATGTGAGGGAGAGTTTTTGTGATGCACAAGCTTAACGAGACTTAGAAGAAAATAGATCATTGAGTTGGTATATTATACGAATGAAAACATGAAACCAAATCCAGAAATAGACTAAGTGTTTAGAAAATGCTTACTACACCTTCAAACGTGGGAAGTTTTATGGACTGTGTGATCGAAGTGAGAGCTCGAGAGTTTGTGGCTTGATTCCTAACACACCAAGGTCTTGAGAGGAGCTTGGGGTGAGCTTGTGAGAGCTTGTGAACAGCTTGATCCTTCGTGCTTTCTTCTTGGTGAAAAGCAGTGAACACAAAGAGTTTGTGTGAGTTTGTTGTGAGTTATACGTGAGTATAACTTGCATGGGAGTACATACATGAAGAAAGGGATGCAAGTTGAAGAGACAAACAGAATATGTCAGTGAGATAACATGTGATGACGAGGCTTGGAGCTTCTAGATGTTGATTTAATTCCGTGTACCATGTTATACGAGTGAGCATGAGTAGTATGGAAGTCCTTTGGTCCTTGTGAGGTCATAAGAGCTAGTGTAAATGAGTTTGGAGGGGTGTTTGGGTCGCAGAAATATTAAAGGGATCGTTTGGAATTGTAACGTGACCAAAACATGAGTTGATGGTCGAGTAGTCGTCTAGAGAAGTTGTGCTTGAATTGTGATAGGGTTATGGGACCTTTAAAGTCATTTGGGAGACTTGTAGATATTCAGAAGCACTTAGGATTCCAAACGAAACAATACGTGACCAAAACATATATAGATATGGTCGAATTATTTGGTATAAGGTCTTGTGGGTTTCGAAAAAGCTTTAGCCTAGGTAAAATGACTCAATAAGTGTAATAATGGATTTCTATTCGCCTTGGGAGGTCTCATGCACGCTTGTGTGTGTTGTGACCATTTTAGGTGTACGTTTGTATATGTATCGAGACACAAGAAATGAGATAGGTCATGTTTGTGAGTCATGAGAGTTGTAAGTTGATGAGAATCACTTAGGAAGTCATTTGAGTGAGTTTGAAACTCATTAGAGTCAATGGCAACGCGTTTTGCAATATGTGACCAAAGTTGTGTACGTTTGGAAAAGTGTGTGACCTCGCTACAAAAGGCCCTTCATTTACTATGCATTCAAACGTATTTTGATGAGGTAAATGTTGATCTTGATTCTCTTGTGTACAAGGAATGAGTATATTTCATTGGTCGTGTGTAAGAATCATGAATACGAAGGCACAAGTAAACCTGCAAAGGCTTATGAATTTGTATATTTCATTTGTTGTTGGATTTGGGCCGTTAGTGGGCTTGTGGGTTCTCTTGGCCCAAAACGAAATTAAATATGATCCGTGTAATGTTAATATGCTAGTCTAGGCCCAATGAGTGTTGTGTGGCCAATTTGGTCATGTGGGGCCCACTTGTGAATAATGTGGGTCCTACAGTGAATATTATATTATATTTGGTAGTTTTGGGGCCCACGGAGATGTATTCCAGTTGTGTGAGTGTTGTGGGGTCCAACAGAAGGGATGTGGGTCCCATAATGTGTGTTGTAATTCATACTTGTCTTTTGGGGTCCACTGAGGTAGAAATCTCATATGTGGTTGTTGTTTGTGCAAAGTGTTGCACTTGTGATCAAAACTGATCCATATTGTGTTGTGCCTTGTCCAGGTCATTGTGGGTTGCGTGTGAGCTCATTCAAGGTAAGTGTGAATCACATAGTACATAATGATTCAGAGTTGCATGGTGTAAACAAAAGTTTAAATATTTGCCTAAAAATGGGTGTATGAACAGTAATACACAATTACTTCAAGTTTAGTGTTTCCTAATAATTGGGTTTTTTGCAGGATATTACAATAGATATGGCCGGCAAAGACATTTTATCTGCTATTTCAAACTTAGGGTATGATGTATTGTAACAACCCACAAAATCCCATCACTATCATTCCCACTACAAATAACTATATCAGGTATTTCACAGGTAAATTTTTGCTTTTTGTGTGCATTCATTACTTGCATGACTCTCTAGACTTGCTCACGTATACATACAATCCAAATAACTCAACACTCACACCCTATAAACCCCTGGTATGTCAAGCATAAGATTACAACAACACCATAATAAGTAAATCTATCAATCTAACACACTAAACTCATCAAAAAACCCTAAATAAACCCTAATTACACCTATGTGTTTATGGTTATCTTTAAAACCCTAATTGCTTATCTAAACTAGTTTGAAAGTGTTCAAGGCTTAAGTATGAGTTACATTAGGAACATTAGGATACCTTAGGACCCTTAGGCACTAGTACAACCCATTATAACTTAGGTAGAAGTCCTTTAGGGACAAAACCATAACTAGGTTATAACTTCCCGGAAACTAGGTCAAACTTTCCCAAATCTTTCCCATAAGCTACCACCACTTCGTATAAGCCCCTTAGGACTTAGGAATAGTCATGAGACACTCATAGGACCCTAACTTAGGTACTAAACCCTAGGCAAAACCCTAATCCCTAACTAGGCAAAACTAGGTTATAACTAGATATAACTTAACCTAAAACCTACCCTAAGCTAGCAACCACCCAACCACCACCCCTAGCAGATTACCCACCTACTTGTCACCCCTAAGCAACCAACCACACACCTCCATAGCACCTTACAAGTAGGTGCATTACCTACAGGTTCTAAACCGCCTATACGGCTAAAACACCACCACAAATACCCTTGAACCGCCTCTATAACCACCCTAAACCCCCTAAGCAGCTTACAAGTACCTCCCTACCATCCCATCGCTGCAAATCAGCCACAAGGAGGTATCGTCACCTTCTTGTCACCCAAAAACCACCTGGGGTCATAAACACTCCACACCACCCTATTCTATCACCATAGCCTATCTTAGTCATCCCATAGCCTCTCCTAGTCACCCTCCACCTTTCCTTACCTTGCTCCCCATGTTACTTGGCCACCACACCAAGAAAACTTAACCTATAGGGCTACCAAGCCCTATATATACCCCAAACTCCCTTCATTTCAAACACACACTTTCACCTCTTTACACCTAAAACTCTCTGGTCCTAAGGGTAGTAGTAGAAACCTAGTAACCATAGAAGTCGAGTACCATAGACCTAAGACCTTGTCGAGTTGTAGTTTTGACCTAGGAACCCTAGAACCCTCACGTTAACCATAATCTGACCTAGGTAGGCCTCCACTTTGATTCTAATGACCATAGTACTGACCTAGGACTCCTATTATATGCCTTAGAACCTTTAGGTAAGCCTTGACCATTTTCATTTAGGACTTTTCATTTTAAAACCCTAATTATAGATAATTATGTGTTTATATGCTAAATTGCCTCATTATTTGCTATAATCTAAATTAGGTAACTTAGTTAAGCATATATTAGTTAAACATAAGCTAGGAAACTTAATTATCTCATTAAAATATAATTTGCATGTAAAAAGGACTAGTTATGCAATAGTTTTCATGCATAGGGGTATATATGGTAAATTTCTTAAAATATTAAGTATAGGGACTATTTTTGACATTTCTTAGATGTTATAAGTGTAAGGACCCTTTTTGCAAAGTTATATAACCTTAGGATAAAAAGTTAAATAGTTATAAACTAATAAGGACTAGTTTTGCAAAAGTTATAAAGCTAAGGGTCTAAATGGTAAATTTTGAGAACTTATAAGTCCAAGGGTCATTTCTGCCATTTTCTCAAAATATAGAATTATAGGGGCTAATTGTGTAAAGTCTAGGAACTTAAATGCCTAAATGGTATAAGTTTATAAGTTTAGGGTAGAAATTGTAATTATACAAACTATAAGGTTATAAAATGAAACATTTACTTAATAAATAAAAGTGCTATTTTTTTTATGTGATGTGTCACAATACTAGGGAGCTTCATGCGAGGAGTATCATGTGGATATTTCGTTTTGACGAGTTTGCTGGGTTTACGATTTAAAGTGCCCTGGCTCCTCAAGCGATTATTGCATATACTTCTGAGTTATGATGGCCCAAACGGTGATACATTATATTAAAGGCTAGTACTTAATAACATTACACAATAGTAGGGAACTTCATGTGAGGAGTATTAACTTCTGAATTATGATGGCCCGAACGGTATTATGTTGGCCGCATAATACAATAGTAGGGAGCTTCATGTGAGGAGTCTTATACTTCTGAATTGTGATGGCCCAAACACTGTTATGTTATAATCTAAAATACTTAACAACGTGACACAATACTAGAGAACTTCATATGAGGGTTATATACTTCTGAATTATGATGGCCCGAACGGTATTATGTTGATAACATAATACAATAATAGGGAGCTTCATGTGAGGAGTCTTATATAATTCTGGAATGTGATGGCCTGAACATTGTTATGCTATAACTAATACTAAAAACCCTAAGAATAATTACTTGTGAAAACTTAAAACAAGATAACTAAAGCTTGACATACATCCACACCAACAAACCCCGGGATACGTGAGTAGGCAGTCTAGTCTCCGAGTCACTTATAATATCAATCACATCTCCCAAAGCCCAGAAGAGTTCATAGCCTCACACTCTTTTAAATACTTTCTAAATGCTTTACAAACCCTGTGAGGGGGATACATGCTACTTGCTTTTCTTTAAACCAAATACAAGTCTTTTCATTAGTTATTGCACGAGTAAACTATCTTCCACCACTACACACAACAAAATTCATGAATCTAATCGTTTGGGATATTTTACCCACGCGAACGCGAATATAATTGATAGATCTATTGGAGTTTGACAACTCCCGTTGGTATTAACATCTTTCTGGATGGTACCAATAAGTATTATATTTGAATCCACTAAAGGTATAACTTTGGCAAGTTATCCTTCCCATCCCCTCATGTTGGGTCTGCAGCCCACATGACCCAAATTGTTAAGGTGTTGTTCATGAGCTTAGTGCAATATACCCCCTGTCTGTAGTGTTGTACTGATCATACAATACTGACAGATACAACTGTTTAAATACGGTTTCTGCTACTCTACATAGGTGTATAACAACTTAGCCCATGCTTTACTAAACTCGTATTCACACACTATCACTGAAACCTATGACTCTCATTCAACACCTAGTGTTGACTTTTAAGCATGTATCCTAGGTATATAGCTGTTACGGAGGTGTGGCAGAAGGAGGCACTGAACTTGAAGGACTTTAAACCCTGTTATCATTCAAACATTATTTCATACTTAGATTCACGGGACCTCATCTTAATAAAAATCTGATATTTTAATGAATGATAACTTATTTATAAAAACGTCTCTTTTCGAGTCGTTTTCTATTATTGTAACTGTGATTCCATGAAGTAATACCCCAACCCTAAATCCGCTGCGAAACGTGAAAATGAGGGTGTTACAGATTGGTATCAGAGCATTAGTTGTAGAGAACAAGGTCAAAACCTAAACTACAACTACTTTTCCTAAACCCGAGAAAGTCCTCAGTGCCACTGCTATCCTCCGCAACAACATAGGCTACAGGTTAGCATAGTACTTAACTGCTTAACTGCTAAATGCTGCATATCATTTCTATTATTATCTAGCTATGCCTACACCCTACTACTCTACCCCCGTCTCATCTAGTTTACATCCGGAGACTGCTCTATCCTCTCCGAATGTACTAGATTATCCCACAAAACACTATTTTCCCGACTCTTTAGGAGACTCACTTATCCTTTATCGCACTTACCTAGTAGTAAACCTAGCATATTTAGGAAACCACCCTATACTTTAGTACCTCCCTATGTCCCCATAAATCTTTCTACCTCATCTTGGATATTTGAGGATGGAAGAGATTCCCATAGGACACACTTAGAACACTAGAAAGATTAGGTTTAGAATATCCAGAATAGTTTAGGTAAAATCATTATTGACCTTTTATTGAAGATAGAAAAAGGTCATAGCGATAACTAGATAGTAACCCAATAGGATTTATGCCCTAGAAAAGATAATAGATAATAACTAACCACTTACCCACTTAGATATAGGAAGTCCTTGTGACTTTAAGTATTAGATAATTTTAGGAGAAATCATCCACTAGTATACTTTAGTTGCCCTGTAAGTTTTAGGTTAGAATTCCATCTTAGGATATGTACTATACATAATGGTACTAACTAGGATACCTATAAGATAAGTTAGGACACTTTGCCTTAGTCATAAACCCTTAAGTACTTTCGAGGATAGAAACCCTACTTCCCAACCATCCCTTATTAGGATACTTTAGGATACCCTGCACCCTAGGAAATTATCCATCCTTAGGAAATATAACATGTTAGGTACTTGTTATGGTATACTCGAGGTCTTAGTACACCCCATAAGTAATACTACTAAAAATGTATTACTCACAACCCTTAGGAATTTAGGTAATTCCGACACCTTAAGACAAAAATCCAACATCCGTAAGATAGAAGAATATTCCTTAGGAATAATGTTTTTGAACTTTAGGCATTATAAGGTTAAACCTAGGATATTACCCTTTAGGTAGTTAGTAAGTGCTGATAAAGTGGGCTCCGACAAATAAATCCACTCCCTATAATCACCATTTCCCTCAAAAACTTCCTTCCTTTTCATACCCGGCAATTTGACCCAAAACTTCTATCCTTCCTAATCACATATGGCATTATAGTGATACTTGTTAAACTTTTGGTTATGACAAGTTATTTATGGCCTATTGTGGTTATGATGTCATGGCATTATATGTCATACAACTCCTTCCGTTCTTTAACCCTTGAATCCCTTAAAACACTTCCCCTATCACTTCCTCTAATGATGAGAATCTTTATTCTACATCATAGAGATTTGAATTCTTTCCTCTCCATCTCTAATCCCCATCCATCCGAAACTTCTTAGTTCCCTTAGTTAGAGAGCCTTCCCCTAACTACTCCCTTGTGCAAGTATATAATAGTTATATACAAACATACTCCTATTCTTCCCTCTTTACTTCTTACTCCCCTAGATCACTATGGTTCCCGGGTTAGTTTCCCCTCTTAGAAAACCCATAGTACACATTCTAGGATTCCCATAATTGAGGTTAGAAATAACTTTAGGATGCCCTTAGGAAAACATCTCTATAAGATAGGATTTAGTTTAAGATAAGAATTATACTTGGTATCGAGGATATTAGAATTAGATTAGGAACCTTTAGGATACAATACAGGAAACTTAAGAATAACAAAGGATTAGATAGGGTTGGTAGTTTACTAATGAGATAGGAACAAGCCTTTAGAACCTAGAACCTTAAGCCTTTAGCATCTAGTTTAGTAATAGGATAGGAAATAGGAAGAACCCATTTTGAGGATATAGTTTACCCACACTTAGTGACCTACCCCTTATTAGGATTTTCCACACACTATCCTCAAAGTCATAAGTATAAGGATTTAGAAACCCCTAGGAGTATTACACCTTTAGGATATCCCGAGCCTACCCTAAGTTTATAGACCTAGGTTTAGAATTCGAGGTTACTAGTTACAACTAGGAATAAGACATTCGAGGATTTTAGATTACATCTTAAGAATTGACACACCTTAGGTTACACATTAGAATCCCACTCGGAAAAAAACTATGGATATTACCCTACCCGGTTTTAAGCACTTAGGACATAAGATAGACAACTTAGGTCAAAAGACTAAACCTAGAACTTCACCTAGAAATAGTAACGAACCTCTAGTTATAGGATCACCTATCCTGTCTAAACCTTCTCCCCTTTTAGAATTTCCTTCACCAATTAGGTCAAGAATACCACCCCTAGATTTTAAAACTATCTTTAGGAAACTAGAAAATTCCTTAAGGAATATACCAAGAACCTTAGAGGGAAAACAAACTTCGCGGGAATCTAGTAAATCTAAATCTCATTAGGATACTATCTTTCCAGGTATCCTACTCCTCTATCTTTCCTCACTCTACCGTTTAATATACTCCCGTTCTTTTCCCCACTCTACCTATTTCTACTCTTCTATTTTAAATCCCACTCATTCGCCTTCCTTTCCTTCCTCTTCACTCCTTCCTATAAAAATCCATCCTTCCACTTCCTCCTATCCTTTCGTTTCATTCCTCTATCATTTTTCACTCTATTTTCCTACTCTAAACTCTCTCCCTACCTCATCCTACAATGTTCTAAGAATTAGAACTTGTACTTCTCGTTAGTTCAGAAGTTTCTATTAGTTAGAACTTGTAAGAATATCTAAGTCGGAGTTTTCGTAATCCTCATTATGACTGACTTATGATATTATCCTTCTAATCTGGTGTTATCTTGCAAAGCCATAACTCAGGGTGCTATCCGGCAACTAATTGCTAACAGTAGTACTGTAGCACTAGAAACCCGAGTTACTAATATGGCTAATGCTGACAACCCAAGTCTAACCAGTGGGCCCATAACCCACAGGTTTAAATCAAAAATTGTACACTGCACAATATTTTCCCAACTTCATGGGTTAATCCCATCAAGTTTCCCAAATTCCGTGTCAAAACACTTGTCCACTCTCTCAAAACATTCCCGTACCACATTCTCTTAAGTGTGGTCAACCCTCTCCATTTCCACCGATACTACTTAAGGATGATGTATAATCATCTTGTTAAAATGAATCAGGACCCTTTTTCATTTTAATAAGAAATTATAAATCAGCGGACCATGAATTTATAGACTTTTGCTTCTAAGAATTGGGACGCCTCTACTTGTAAGTAAAAGAATATAAACAAATGAGTATAAGTATTTGGCACTTGTACAAACATCTCTTATTCCGTTTGCACAAATCCTATTCTTCTCTTCGTATCACTTTCTCTTTTTCGAATCGTCAACTCGTTCTTCCCTTACTCCTACGTTTAACTAAATCTCAGGACGGGATTTCTTCTAAGGGAAGACTGTAACAACCTACAAAATCTCATCACTATCATTCCCACTACAAATACCTATATCAGGTATTTCACAGGTAAATTGTTGCTTTTTGTGTGCATTCATTACTTACATGACTCTCTAGACTTGCTCACGTATCCACACAAGCCAAATAACTCAACACTCACACCCTATAAACCCCTGGTATGTCAAGCATAAGATCACAACAACTCCATAATAAGTAAATCTATCAATCTAACACACTAAACTCATCACAAAACCCTAAATAAACCATAATTGCACCTATGTTTTTACGGTTATCTTTAAAACCCTAATTGCTTATTTGAACTAGTTTGAAAGTGTTCAAGGCTTAAGTATGAGTTACCTTAGGAACATTAGGATACCTTAGTACCCTTAGGCACTAGTACAACCCATTAGAACTTAGGTATAAGTTCCTTAGGCACAAAACCATAACTAGGTTATAACTTCCCGTAAACTAGGTCAAACTTTCCCAAATCTTTCCCATATGCTACCACCACTTAGTATAAGCCCCTTAGGACTTAGGAATAGTCATTAGACACTCATAGGACCCTAAATTAGGCAATAAACCCTAGGCAAAACCCTAATCCCTAACTAGGCAAAACTAGGTTATAACTAGACATAACTTAAACTAAAACCTACCCTAAGCTAGCAACCACCCTACCACCACCCCCTAGCAGATTACCCACCTACTTGTCACCCCTAAGCAACCAACCACACACCTCCATAGCACCTTACAAGTAGGTGCATCACCTACTTGTTCTAAACCGCCTATACGGCTAAACCACCACCACAAAAACCCTTGAACCGCCTCTATAACCACCCTGAACCCCCTAAGCATCATACAAGCAGCTTACAAGTACCNCCTAAAACCTACCCTAAGCTAGCAACCACCCAACCACCACCCCTAGCAGATTACCCACCTACTTGTCACCCCTAAGCAACCAACCACACACCTCCATAGCACCTTACAAGTAGGTGCATTACCTACAGGTTCTAAACCGCCTATACGGCTAAAACACCACCACAAATACCCTTGAACCGCCTCTATAACCACCCTAAACCCCCTAAGCAGCTTACAAGTACCTCCCTACCATCCCATCGCTGCAAATCAGCCACAAGGAGGTATCGTCACCTTCTTGTCACCCAAAAACCACCCGGGTCATAAACACTCCACACCACCCTATTCTATCACCATAGCCTATCTTAGTCATCCCATAGCCTCTCCTAGTCACCCTCCACCTTTCCTTACCTTGCTCCCCACGTTACCTGGCCACCACACCAAGAAAACTTAACCTATAGGGCTAACGAGCCCTATATATACCCCAAACTCCCTTCATTTCAAACACATACTTTCACCTCTTTACACCTCAAACTCTCTAGCCCTAAGGGTATTAGTAGAAATCTAGTAACCTTAGAAGTCGAGTACCATAGACCTAAGACCTTGTCGAGTTGTAGTTTTGACCTAAAAACCCTAGAACCCCCACATTAACCATAATCTGACCTAGGTAAGCCTCCACTTTGATTCTAATGACCATAGTACTGACCTAGGACTCCTAGGATATGCCTCAGAACCTTTAGGTAAGCCTTGACCATTTTCATTTAGTACTTTTCGTTTTAAAACCCTAATTATAGATAATTATGTGTTTATATGCTAAATTACCTCATTATGTGCTATAATTTGAATTAGGTAACTTAATTAAGCATATATTAGTTAAACATAAGCTAGGAAACTTAATTATCTCATTAAAATATAATTTGCATGGAAAAAGGACTAGTTATGCAGTAGTTTTCATGCCTAGGGGTATATATGAAATTTTTTTGAAAATATTAAGTCTAGGGACTATTTTTGACATTTCTTAGAAGTTATAAGTATAAGGACCCTTTTTGCAAAGTTATATAACCTTAGGATAAAAAGTTAAATAGTTTTAAACTAATAAGGACTAGTTTTGCAAAAGTTATAAAGCTAAGGGTCTAAATGTTAAATTTTGAAAGCTTATAAGTCCGAGGGTCATTTCTGCCATTTTCTCAAAATATAAAAGTATAGGGGCTAATTGTGTAAAGTCTAGGAACTTAAATGCCTAAATGTTATAAGTTTATAAGTTTTTACGGTAGAAATTGTAAATATACAAACTATAAAGGTATAAAATGAAACATTTTCTTAATAAATAAAAGTGCTATTTTTTATGTGATGTGTCACAATAGTAGGGAGCTTCATGCGAGGAGTATCATGTGGATATTTCATTTTGACGAGTTTGCTGGGTTTATGATTTAAGGTGCCCTGGCTCCTCAAACGATTATTGCGTATACTTCTGAGTTATGATGGCCCGAACGGTGATACATTATATTAAAGAATAGTACTTAATAACATGACACAATAGTTGGGAACTTCATGTGAGGAGTATTAACTTCTGAATTAGGATGGCCCGAACGGTATTATGTTGGCCGCATAATACAATAGTAGGGAGCTTCATGTGAGGAGTCTTATACTTCTGAATTGTGATGGCCCGAACAGTGTTATGTTATAATCTAAAATACTTAACAACGTGACACAATACTAGGGAACTTCATGTGAGGGTTATATACTTCTGAATTATGATGGCCCGAACGGTATTATGTTGATAACATAAAACAATACTAGGGAGCTTCATGTGAGGAGTCTTATATAATTCAGGATTGTGATGGCCTGAACGGTGTTATGTTATAACTAATACTAAAAACCCTAAGAATAATTACTTGAGAAAACTTAAAACAAGATAACTAAAGCTTGACATACATCCACACCAACAAACCCCGGGATACGTGAGTAGGCAGTCTAGTCTCCGAGTCACTTATAATATCAATCACATCTACCTAAGCCCAGGTGAGTTCATAGCCTCACACTCTTTTAAACGCTTTCTAAATGCTTTACAAACCATGTGAGGGGGATACATGCTACTTGCTTTTCTTTAAACAAAATACAAGTCTTTTCATTGGTTATTGCACGAGTAAACTATCTACCACCACTACACACAACAAAATTCATGAATCTAATCATTTGGGATATTGATGAACTCAAATAAGTACATTTTATTATCATCATTTATCCTATTTATTTAACTTGTTTTACTCTATTATGTATGAGAATCGGTGCTTTAATGTTTACTTTAGTGATTCTCAAGTAAAAATAGGTAAAAGGTGAAACTTGGCGATTTTGGACTAATTACGGAGCAAAATGAGCAAGATGTCAAAAGTCTACTGAAACCCAGAAGATGCGCCGTATTCAACTCAACAGATACGCTGCAATATCATACTTAGATGAATTCGAAGACCATTGCCTGACTTTGAAGAATGCGCCGCATGGAATTCTACCATGCGCCGCATATGAAACTCTGGTCAAAGAAGAAGATCAAGCTTGTTCTACTCTAAATACACCGCATCACACAATTGACATACGGCGTATCACTATCACGACTTCACCAGAAACAATCCAAGACAACTGAAGGACATGTCCGCATAAAGATTCAAGTTACGCCGCATCTAATGGCGGTGTACGAATATTCCATAATATAATAAGCTTGGAACCCACGTGAAGTTAAGTCAATGTGCCGCATCTAATCATTACATGCGCCGCATCGAACCCTCAGATAGAAACTATAAATACCCCAAGACCTAGACGAATTTTAGGTGCACCATAACCCTAAGGAGGCGAATTCAGACGAACAAGCAACACAAGACACACCCCAAACGATTAGAGCTGTAAGAAGGTCCTACATGTATTCAATTCATTAAGTAGTTTTGTTTTATTGTAATAGTAAGCTTTAATTCATCAGGATTGATGGCCGGTAGTTTGTGAGTACGCAAAATCAAATGTCCGCCTTAAAATTGCTTTCCATCAATTAAAGTTTATATGTTTGATGTATTTGGTGAACTTATATTAGTGCATTGATTACCTCTGTATCTAGCTGAGCACTGCTTGGGCCGCCATACCCCTTCCTCGCCTATTTACTCCGATATCTTTCGATAAGTAGGATATTCATAAGTAATCATTAAGGGTTTACTCGCCGATATAATGAAACCAACGAGTACGGGCTTAATTATATACACTTCATATAAAACTAGCAATAAAACAAGTGACAAGCTGCTTAATTATCAGGACAGGTCTTCTTATTGTCTCTACTATCTATCTGTGTACGTGTATGCTATTCGCTGATTTGTTCTCATTAGTATTTACTATTTAGTTAAATAACCAAACTGTGCCAGTCTCTCAGGCGGAACCCCTTTCGTTAGATTAGACTGTAAAACTAACTTAGATATTAAAATACTGATTAGGATAACTAGATAATACGTTCCACTCTTAGTGATCGACACTCTGCTTACCATTATATACAAACTGACCGGGTACACTGCTCGTTAAGTGTGTGTGTTATTGATAAGTCGGCTAAATATAAATGTAAAACTTGAATAGGCATTAACACTGCTAAACTGCAACGACACATCACGCGCATCAAGTTTTTGGTGCCGCTACCGGGGAGTGAATTGTTATTATTTGTTAAATTGATTAGTATTTTAATTAGTTTTTCTTTTTATTAGGTTTTTAGACACTAACCCCTAACTTGTTGTATATTAGATAGATTGCATTCATTGTATAATTTGCATATTTACTGTTTTTGTGTGTTTTTATTTTCTGTAATTTTCTTTTTATTTATTTTTATTTTTATTTTTTTCTTTCCTTTGTAATTACTGACGTTGTACTGTGCAGATACAAACGATACGACGCATCTATTTCTCGGATGCGGCGTATTGCGTTTTAATTTTATAAAATATAACGCGTTTAATAATTCGAGTATGACGTATCTTTCCCCAAGATACGGCGTATTCTGTTTTTAATAAAGAACTTTTCGAAACCCTAATGACATGCGACGCATCTGTTTTAACAGATACAACGTATTTAATATTTAAATTAAAAACAGTTTTCGAATTATTAAACAGAAGCGATGCATCGATTTTATAGATACGGCGCATTTACTAAATCAAAAATCTTGTAGTTTGAAATGTAACGAAAATACGGCGCATTAGCTTCTGCTAATACGGCGCATTTAATTTTTATAAATATAATTTATTTTTGATATCTGACAGGTACGGCGCATTCTAATTCAAAAGCGGCGTATCTATTTTCGAAAATAAAAGTCTGATTTAATTTTAACGTAATAAGATACGGCGTATCCTTTTTCAAGGATACGGCGCATCGTCTGCAGATATCAGTAAGTTTTATTTTTTTCTTACACCCGAACGGAGAAAATTCTTATCATCTTTCCTGTATCTTAGAAAATTTTTACTGCCCCTATTTGTTTTTTGTTTCAGGAATCATCATTGATATTTTCCCAAGCTGGTTCGGAGTACCAAAGATCAAACTTACAATCGATGAGATTGTATATAAGTTCGCCCACGAATGTGATAAGGAGCATCATGAACTGTTGCTGAAAGAACAAAAGAATATGATTAGAGAATTGACGATTGAAGTGCACCAATTGTCGAAGGTGATTAAAGGAGTTTTGTTCCAAAGGCACGAGATAGATCACAAACGGGCATGTGGACATTAATAGAACAAAATAGGAGCTGAACGTGAGTCTAACTTGAAGACTCTGGAATAAAGACAAGTGCTGACCGGGAGACAGCCCCGAACTTTTCAATTTTCTGTTTTATGTCGAGTCTATCAGACCTGCAGAAGATGCGGCGCATCTCCACCATGGAATGCGGCGTATCATCTGCACTAGTCACATCTTATTTTATTTTTCTGTATTTTTATTTTTCAACTTTAAAACATTCTGTCAGTTTATTTAATGCGGCGCATCCCTGTTTAAGGATACGACGCATCTTTTATTCTGATTCGTATTAATTCCAGGCTCGATACAGCGCATCTTCTTCCATAGGATGCGGCGTATCGACTGACCTGATGATTTACAGTTTTATTTTTTAGGTTTTATTTTCACTAACTATTAATGTATTATGCAAGTTTGAACCTTCTTAACTCAGGTGTGTTAAAGTCTAGGCGATATTAAAGATTCTTGAACTTTTTGTGGAAACATCATTCATGAATCTTAAACGTTCTAAATCCACAAGGAAGTTGATCTTTGCTAGTAAACGCATAATGGAGGATCATTCCGAGCAAATATCAGGGAAGTTTTTCTGTTCTAATTCTTTTATTTTCCAGTTTTTAAACCTTTAAAACAAAAAACGAGGATGTTGTTTAACTTAAGTGGGGGGATGGAGAATTAGAACACTTACTTGTCCAAACTTTTAATCAAAATATGCTTAAAATGCACTTACTATATCAAAATTTAAAAATTTTTAGCATGTTTTTGTTAAGTCTAAATTACATGGCCGCACACATAACATTACTTTTTGCCTATAATCAAAAACTTTAGTGTGTTGGTGACATGTAAACTTTAGAACTTGGCTTGTATACTATTCGAGACCACCATAATGATTATTATCGATATAATTGGAGTAACTTTTCTAACTTGGTAAAATTCTAGGATTACAACCAAAAAGCCTTTATATGTTATGTGATATTAACTAACTACACTGCTTAGTTAACCCCCGTATAAACCCTTTTGTTACTCTCATTTTTAGAGTAAGATACCCCTAGAAAAACTCTCAGAGCCATTCCTTTCGTTTCTTACACCTTTGTTAAAATGTTTCGTTATACCCTTACACCTTAGCCTACCCTGTAGATTGAAATCCGTGGTTAGTTACTTTAGGCAAAGTATGTTTCCTTACATTACCTATGTTCGCGTGCGTAATTCATTATCTTTGGTTAGGTCGGAAAATTGCACAATGCAATTGGAGTGAAAGTACATATTGTATATTTTTAGTTTATTTTTCGTGTGTTTACTACTTTCACTATTACAGTTATTTCTGAAAGTTATGAAAAGTATGGAAAAATTATCCAGAAAAATCGTGATAAAAAAAAGTTGTGAAATTTTACACAGTAAAAAAAAATCGAAAAAATAGAAAAGAAAAGAAAGAAGAAAAAGTTGGAAGTTTGTTTTAACCAACTTATGTAAAGTTTTGTAAAGTGGGAGATATCACCACTATTTGTTGTTGTATATTATATTTATGATTAAATGGGAGGTGGCTGTTACGGGAACGCCAACTAAGGTTATTCTTTGTTTAAGATTTTATTGAGTATAATTCGTGTCTACCTAAAGCGTGAGTTACATTACTCAAAAGCGTGAGTTATTCAATAATATGAGTCTTATTCATGGGATGGTTAGGAAAGTAATTAACCACACTTAGGATTTTAATCAATTTGTTTTGTTCATTTTCATTTTACACCAATTTATATCCCAAATATTATCCATACCCTATATCATTCTTCATCCGAACCTTTGATTTATTGAGATTAGGGATTTGAGCAATCTTAAGTATCGTAGTCGTGGATTCGGCTATGTATTTATGATTATGTCGCCTTTTTTGATATAATATTATTGGTGAAGATTACTTGGTCCTATCTTTAGCCTATTCGAGTTAAGGAATTGAGCAATTGCGAGTATCGTGGTCGTGGATTTGATCATGTATTTGTGATTTTGTCGCCTTTTCTGGAATATGAGATCGATAGAGATTAAAAAGGATGATCAACCCTTAACCAACGAACCCATTTTACCGCTTTAGACTTGTTACTCCTTGGCTTTAGTGGGGGAGATGCGTATACTTGTCAAGCTTATGATAAAATATTCGTCACAACTAGCAACTAAACGATTTAGAATTGTTTTATATCGAAAAATTATTTTGTTTCTACTTCGTTAAGTGGTTGGTTGTGTGATTATGATAAAACGAATATGTGCTTAACTATTAAAAACAAATCCTAATACCTTTTAGGATACATTTTCATAAGATTAAATCTAAGGTTTACTTGGGGACAAGTAAAGTTCAAGTGGGGGATATTTGATTAACTCAAATAAGTACATTTTATTATCATCATTTATACTATTAATTTAACTTGTTTTACTCTATTATGTATGAGAATCGGTGATTTAATGTTTACTTTAGTGATTCTCAGGTAAAAACAGGTAAAAGGTGAAACTTGGCGATTTTGGACTAATTACGGAGCAAAATGAGCAAGATGTCAAAAGTCTACTGAAACCAGAAGATGCGCCGTATTCAACTCAACAGATATGCCGCAATATCATACTTAGATGAATTCGAAGACTATTGCCTGACTTTGAAGAATGCGCCGCATGGAATTCTACCATGCGCCGCATATGAAACTCTGGTGAAAAAAGAAGATCAAGCTTGTTCTACTCTAGATACGCCGCATCACACAATTGACATACGGCGTATCACTATCAAGACTTCACCTGAAACAATCCAAGACAACTGAAGGACATGCGCCGCATAAAGATTCAAGTTACGCCGCATCTAATGGCGGTGTACGAATATTCCAGAATATAATAAGCTTGGAACCCACGCGAAGTTAAGTCAATGCGCCGCATCTAATAATTACATGCGCCGCATCGAACCCTTAGACAGAAACTATAAATACCCCAAGACCTAGACGAATTTTGTGTGCACCATAACCCTAAGGAGGCGAATTCAGACGAACAAGCAACACAAGACACACCCCAAACGAAGATCTTAGAGCTGTAATAAGGTCCTGTATGTATTCAATTCATTAAGTAGTTTTGTTTTATTGTAATAGTAAGCTTTAATTCATCAGGATTGATGGCCGGTAGTTTGTGAGTACGCAAAATCAAANTATTCCAGAATATAATAAGCTTGGAACCCACGCGAAGTTAAGTCAATGCGCCGCATCTAATAATTACATGCGCCGCATCGAACCCTTAGACAGAAACTATAAATACCCCAAGACCTAGACGAATTTTGGGTGCACCATAACCCTAAGGAGGCGAATTCAGACGAACAAGCAACACAAGACACACCCCAAACGAAGATCTTAGAGCTGTAAGAAGGTCCTGCATGTATTCAATTCATTAAGTAGTTTTGTTTTATTGTAATAGTAAGCTTTAATTCATCAGGATTGATGGCCGGTATTTTGTGAGTACGCAAAATCAAATGCCCGCCTTAAATTTGCTTTCCCATCAATTAAAGTTTATATGTTTGATGTCTTTGGTGAACTTATATTAGTGCATTGATTACCTGTGTGTCTAGCTGAGCACTGCTTGGGCCGCCATACCCCTTCCTCGCCTATTTAATCCGATGTCTTTGGATAACTAGGATATTCATAAGTAATCATTAAGGGTTTACTCGCCGATATAATGAAACCAACGAGTATGGGCTTAATTATATACACTTCATATAAAACTTGCAATGAAACAAGTGACAAGCTGCTTAATTATCAGGACAGGTCTTCTTATTGTCTCTACTATCTATCTGTGTACGTGTATGCTATTCGCTGATTTGATCTCATTAGTATTTACTGTTTAATTAAATAACCAAACTGAGCCAGTCTCTCAGGCTGAACCTCTTTCGTTAGATTAGACTATAAAGCTTAGATATTAAAATACTGATTAGGATAACTAGATAATACGTTCCACTCTTAGTGATCAACACTCTGCTTACCATTATATACAAACTGATCGGGTACACTGCTCGTTAAGTGTGTGTGTTATTGATAAGTCGGCTAAATATAAATGTAAAACTTGAATAGGCATTAACACTGCTAAACCGGAACGACACATCACGCGCATCAGATATTTTACCCACGCAAACGCGAATATAATTGATAGATCTATTGGAGTTTGACAACTCCCGTTGGTATTAACATCTTTGTGGATGGTACCAATGAGTATTATATTTGAATCCACTGAAGGAATAACTTTGGCAAGTTATCCTTCCCATCCCCTCATGTTGGGTCTGCAGCCCACATGACCAGATTGTTAAGTTGTGGTTCATGAGCTTAGTGCAATATACCCCCTGTCTGTAGTGTTGTACTGATCATACAATACTGACATATACAACTGTTTAAATACGGTTTCTACTACTTTACATGGGTGTATAACAACTTAGCCCATGCTTTACTAAACTCGTATTCACACACTATCACTTAAACCTATGACTCTCACTCAACACCTAGTGTTGACTCTTTTAGCATGTATCCTAGGTATATAGCCGTTACGGAGATGTGGCAGAAGGAGGCACTGAACTTGAAGGACTTTCAACCCGGTTATCATTCAAACATTATTTCACACTTAGATTCACGGGACCTCATCTTAATAAAACTCTGATATTTTAATGAATGATAACTTATTAATAAAAACGTCTCTTTTCGAGTCGTTTTCTAGTACTGTAACTGTGATTCCATGAAGTAATACCCCAATCCTAAATCTGCTGTGAAACGTGAAAATGGGGGTATTACATGTATCAAATGGAAAACTCACTTTTGATAAAGGTTCTTTTGCCCCAAACTGTAGGTTTTTGATACATACTCTTTTACATTGTTTAGACCCCAAAAGATCCTCATGGGAGCAATTCAGTAGTAGTATTGATGTTGCTCTTGTATGTTTTTCAAAACATGAGAAGTATAACTTCTCTAAATTGATTTTTGGTGAAAGCATGGTTAAGAATGTGTATTATGAATATAAGTTTTTGATGTACCCAAGGTTTGTCCAACTCTTTCTTAGAATAAAACAAAGTCTTTTGCTTCCTCATAAAAGAATTTTACCCACCCCTTGTTTGCAACAAAAAGTGTTTCAAAATATGTCTATGAAAACAAAGGGATGGACAGGGGAAGAAAAACCTTTGACAGAACCTATGCTTGCATTTTTATCACAGGTACAGGGTGCTGGGTCAGTAAGCCCAACTAATCCTCAAATCACACCCATTGTTGTTCCAACAACAACTCACATCCCACAGTTACACAAACTTATAGGAGGAGACACAGAAATGTATCTTCTTCTATGGCAACATTCACTGTGCCTCAACCTCATGGTTTGGGTACAAGTGGTGGAGTCTTGTCTAGCCCAGCTAGAGAAGACACTGAGCCAATGCTCAATGATGCACCTTTTATGTTAGGAATACGATTATTCATATGAGAAGACTCGGTCACCCCGAGAATTGTTTAGCATTAAGGAGCTCGTAGTATCTATCCTAGTAGTGTAATAGTAGGTTAATATGTAATTAGTATTCGTGAAGTGAGTCGGGTCTTTACCCACTGTAAGCTCACCTCACAGCCCGTTTCATGGGGCAATATTATGTATTAGTATAAATACCCTCTCCCACCCAAGGGAGAGGGTTGGACCTTCATTTGCTAAGCTAATAGACATTTGTTTTTCTCTCAAAGGCTCCCAACTTTCTACTCTTTCTCTCTCTAACTTCTCTAGTTTTCTTTCATATTTGATCCATATAACTCACAAACTATCCACGTGTTGATTATTAGTATGCTAAAATTGGTATCAAGAGCCAAGGTTTCATCTTAGGGACTTGGTATACTTGGTTTTGTGAGTGGTTTTGTGTGTATCTTATGGTTAGAATTGTATTTCATGAATAATCACTCATTTAATCTTGTTGTCTGGTTTCTAGTGTGTTAGTGTTGTACTTTTATGGTTAAAAGTGTTATAGGAACTTTGTTTATCATTTGGGTGGGCTGTATCATTCATGTGTTAAGTGGGTTAAGCAATTCGAAGGGTTGTTCATGTTAGCGAGTTGCATTTCGGTGGAATTTTCATGTTTGCGAGTTAGCTTGGATTTTGNTAGTGTTGTACTTTTATGGTTAAAAGTGTTATAGGAACTTTGTTTATCATTTGGGTGGGCTGTATCATTCATGTGTTAAGTGGGTTAAGCAATTCGAAGGGTTGTTCATGTTAGCGAGTTGCATTTCGGTGGAATTTTCATGTTTGCGAGTTAGCTTGGATTTTGGTAGCGAGTTGGCAGATTTACTATATTTTGTAAAACAGACAAATTGCTGGAAAGCGACTTGTTTGTCTGTTGTGTTAGCGAGTTGTCAGTCTTATCTTTTTGTGACTAGCGAGTTGGCCTTAGCGAGTTGCTTATCAACAAGTTGTCTTCAGCGAGTTCGTTCACGAGATTTTCTAGCGTTTTGGTTTTTCAGCGAGTTGATAATCCAGCGAGTTACCACTCTAGCGAGTTGCTCAGTTTAGCGATTTGAGTTTTAGCGATTTGGATCAATCAGCAAGTTGTTTAATCAGCAAGTTGTTTAATAGCGAGTTGAAAGTTAGCAAGTTGGTTATTTTGTGATTTGGCAATTTCAGCGAGTTGTTCACTCTGGGATAGTATTTTCAGTGAGTTGTCTGATTAGTGAATAGTGTTAGAGATTTGGTCTTGTGTCAATCCAGTAATTTGTGATTTGTTGCAACTTAAGTTGTTACGACTAACCCAACTGTAATTTGACGTTGTGAGTTAACTCTTACGAGTTGACTTATTACATGTTGATCTGTGGTGATTTGACTTGTTACAACTAGACGCTTTTACAAATTGATCAAAACCTTATACTAAGACTTACTCTTAAATCACATCTTACGGTTTCTTTTAGTGACTTTAGGAAATCCCGCGAAAGAATCAATTTTTCAATTTAAGTCACAAAAGTTGTGAAATCCCGACTAAGATTTTATCATGGCAAGCACCACTTCTTCTGATGACATTCAAGCTGCTGGGTCTGATACCCGCCCTCCTATGCTTGTTAGGACGGATTATGAGTCATGGGCACAAAGAATTCGACTCTACTGCTTAGGAAAAGAGAACGGTGTCAACATACTGAAATCAATAGATGAAGGACCCTTTCAAATGGGCACCATTATAGACACTATTGCTGCTGGAGAAAATCAACCTGCCATTTTTGGACTTCCTAGACCTCGCACTTACGATGATCTTAATGAAGACGAGAAGAAGCGTTATGATGCTGACATTAGAGCTTCAAACATTATCATTCAAGGACTTCCTAAAGATGTCTACAAGCTCAATAATTTCTACACTAAAGCCAAAGCAGTGTGGGACAATGTCAAAATGCTTTTTGCTAGGTCTGAATTAACCAAAGAAGATCGTGAATCCCAGCTGTATGATGAATTTTAGCATTTCAAGCAGAATCCAGAAGAGAGCATTACCGACTACTATGTCAGGTTTCACAAGCTTGTGAATGATATGAGAATCATTAAGATGACAATGCCTAACATTCAATTAAACTCCAAATTTGTGAACAACATGGCACCTGAATGGGATAGGTTTGCAACTGCTGTGAAACTCAACAAAGGGCTATGAAATACCAACCATGAACAACTTATGCATATCTCCAACAACATGAAAAACATGCTAACTATTATTGTCTAATGAGGGAAAAACTTAATGCAACAACCACCACAATTGACTCAAATGCGTTACTTGCATTTGTCTCAAATGTTCAACACCTCAACCAACCCTCCAATGATCAAGCTCTTTACAATCCTACCACACCAATCCCTTTGACATCACCTGGTCAAACATCTGGGCTTACATCATCTGCTGTGAACACTCATCTGGACTCAGGATACTCTCATACTGATATGATGATTGATAACCTCTCACACCAAGTATCCTTACTTGCCCAGCAGTTCAGAGCGACCCTTCCCCAAACTAAAAACCAACTCTGAATCTCATCTAATCCACGCAACCAAGCAATTGTGGAAGACAGAAGGATCGTAGTGCAAAATGTTCAAGGAAGACATAATGTGAATCAAAGGAATGACATTCGAGGGAATGTGAAGAACAGAGTAGGAAATGCACTTTAGGGGCAAGCTAGGTGATGCGCGTTTTTGAGTGCGTATCAAATAAATACAAAGTACGTGAGGAGAATTTGACTCGTTAACCCTTGTGAAAAGGTTAACTTGCAAAATCCGTGAATACGTTATATATATAAGATACCGGGTAAGTGATTTCCCGGGTCGTTTCCCAACGAGGTGTGAATGGGCAAGATCGATTAAGATTCGAGATTAAAATGCTTGTAATGATGGTTTGAGAGCTTATTTGGTTTTGTAGAACAATAACGTAAGCAAATAAACTAAAAACGTGCGTTTTGGTTAAAAATAACGTCAACGCACAAAATAAAAAGTGAATTCTAAGCACGGAAGGTTCTACGGGCATGCAAATAATTTTAACACGTACAAAATGACAAAAGAAAATTTTAGAAAAAAAGAAAATTAAAAATTTAATTAAAATTATATTTAATATGATTTAAAAACTACTTTAACTAAATTAAATGAAAATAAATAATAAAACTATTGAAATAAATCTGAGATTTTTTCTGGAAATTAACTTAAGCTAAAACTAAACTAACAAAAATAAACTTTTGGAAAAAGCAGTTGAAATAAGCAGTAAAAAGCAGTTTATAAGCTAATAATGAAAAACAAGCTAAAAACTATATAAAGGAATTAATGAAGGGAGTTATAGTAGAAAAGACCCAAGGGCACGTTTGGTTTGAGTGTGTGTGCTAGTGCTGTGAACTAAGTGACCCAGGTTCGATTCCCTCTAAACCCATTTTTTCCTCTCTTTTTTTTTTTTTTTTTTTTTTTTTTTTTTAAATTTTTTTTTTTCAAACTTTTTTACAGCAACAAAGAAAGAAACTTTTGTGAAGTGATTTTTTTTGAAAAGCTTTTGATAAGCTTATACAAGCTTAAAAATCTCACAGGTTCAAGTTTGTACACTTAAGTGAAACAAAGACAAGGACAACAAATACAAATACAATCTCAACAATAGTAAACAACATAATAACAACAATCAAACAACAAGAAGATCAACAGAAGCAAGAAAAAAATTCAACAAGCTCAGACTATACTGAGTTCATCAGCAGCAACAGTCGCCAAGGGGCAACTTTGAGGGCAAAAATATGCAAGCAAATAAGCAATAATGATGAAACAAAGAGCACAAGTACAAGGGCAACCTGGGTAGGATTCCATATCAACAAAAATCAAGGCTTATGGTCCACAATTGACCAATCTATGGTCAATTAAAAATGGATCAGTTCCTGGGTGCAGGGCAAGAACAGTCCAAATGGGTTGTTTTCAAGGGCAAATTACAGTGAGCAATTGGGTTTTAAAATGCAATTGTCTTTTTGCTATTTATATACCAGCCACCAAGCTTCACCAAACAACAATTTCCATTCAAATTCAAGCAAAATTAAATCCTATAGAAGCCTTAGAACTCTGTCCCATTTTCCTCAGTATGCATCTTGACTTTTGAAAATACTAGAACAATTTTGACTTTTGTGAGATTTACTGAGTTTAGATTATTAATTATGTTGTAATAATACTAATTGAAGCTAGATTAAGTTATCCTAATCAATAATGAACTTGTTTACAAGATTGAAGGTCCTAAGTTACTAACAGTACACATTTATATAGAGATTGGAGGAAATCTGACTTTTTCTTTAAAGACCACCAAAGTAATTCTTAAACTGAGATTATTAAGGCGTAGGTGTGATACCTAAGCTGCTTCCAACCACAATCAATAACAACAACCTAATAATAACAGCAATTCCAAACACCCCTTAAGATAGGCAGATTGCAAAATTTCAAAGCTAAGCACAATCCTACTTCATGAAAACTAAAGATAAGCTTAAACTAATATCTAACAAACATGATTAAAAACATATTGAGCACAGATTATGACAAGCAAATAAAATGATAAAATTCATGAACAAAGTATTCTTACAAGAGGTCCAAAGCAAAGATTTAGTGTGAACTAGAACCAAGAAAAATTTCCTATGCTCCCATGAGCTCTAAACCATATTCATCCAACCCTTTGCTCTGCTTCATTCTTCTTCTTCATTTTTTTTATTTTCTTTTTGTGATTTTCTTGTATTTTTATTTTCTGTTTGTTTTCTGTTTTAAGACTTGAAATAGCAAACCAGGAATCTTAAATGAGCTTTTAAAGTAATTTGAAACAACAATAAGGTTAAACAAAGGAAATTAGAGTTTCAACTAAAAAAGGAAAATGAGAATAAGGCTTGGAATAAAAACTGAAAACTTGCATTAACTTGAAAAACAGATTACAAATGAGATTAAATTAAAGAACTACTAAAATTAAGACATGCCTCTAAGGGCTTACAAATGACTCCTATTTATACTAAATGAGAAAAGCTAGGGTTTCCTGCTCTTGTGCTTGTTCTGTGAGAGAAAATGGTCCAAAGTTGTCCCTTGTGCTTTCATGAATCAATCCCAGCCATCAGATTGAAATTTCATTGATCCTAGCCTTTAAACCACTTTTGGCGGGAAAACTTATGGTGTGGAGTTTGGATTACCAGGGTGGATTTTGGAGGTAGGTAGGGTTTTGTGAGTGGTGGAGGAATGTAGTGGGATGGGGAATGGTGATGGGGGAGCTTTTAAGGTGGTGAAGGAGTGTAGCAGAAGTGTTGGTGGTGATGGTGGTATATCCTCTGGATAAAACGGGTGAATATGAACAGCGTGCAAAGTTTGAGCTAACCGATCTTGAGTAGAAAATGGATTTGCAAATGCGTGTACTCATATCTGAACGTAACAAAAAGGAAGAAACATTAAAAAGGGAATTAAAATCTTTAAAAAAACAACTTGATCAGTCTGTCAAACAAAAACAGGAAATTCAAGAAAGTGTAAAAGTTCTAAAAAATGATTTCCAAGAAAAAGAGACTAAACTCTTAAATGATTTTTCTAGACTTAAAACGTTGAAGAATAAACTTGAAAACAAGTTGTACACGCAAGGGCAAACCATCCAAACTGCTCAAATGATTCATAGTCATAAAACGTTGAGTGATGAACATAGTGAAAAGCATGTAGGCAAGCCTAAATCTAACTTCCTTAGGAGCGTTAGAACAGCCCATCCTGCTTTGTATGATGCTAATGTTATGCTTGANCCCGATATGACATCATTTGAGGAGTCCAATAAAATTGAAGATGAAACTAAAATTAAGTTGGCTAAAAAATTAAATGATCCCCTGTGTATTAAAAATAAAATTCTGTACCATTATGATTACTCTGAAGATAACAGAATAGCAGTTTTTGTCCCACAAAAGAGGTTAGCTCCAGAGCAAATATATTGGAACTTAGATTTTGAAAAAATGAAAGCAGAGAAAGTTGTGGGGAATACCCGCACCATGTTTAAGATAGCTGATCCAACGCTATACCAATTAATGCACCCAGGCATCTTGTTCCTATAATTCTCCTCACACAAAACAATACTCTAATTGCTCTATATGTTCTTGGTCAATTATTTGCTGATTTTGATAAAACATGTAAAAAGAGAATTACACCAACGGGTATTACTGAAGGGGAAAGGGGTTTTGAACAAACAAAACAATGCTATTTAAATAAGGTTATGCCATTTTTTAAGCAAATCAAAGAACATTTTAAGGGACTTCAAAAAACCCTTAACCAATATGTGGCTAATATGAAAGAGGTGTATCAAAATGTGGAAAATGAGGGAAAACAACTAGCCATTGATCTTAAACATAGTGAAATCGAAAGGAAGAATGTTCTCATCGTGAATGAGAATTTAATTGCTAATTGTGTGGCACAAGATGTATTTTATACTGCTACTGAATATGCTCTTTCTGTCTGCCAATTTCATGAAATGTCTATTGCAATGAATGTTTTCCAGAATCGTGTTGTTGAGCTTGAGGGGGAAAATTTAAAGTTACATGAGAAATTCAAAACGATGACCATGATAAAATGGTCAGGTATCTTTCAAAACTATAGGTTGATAATCTTAATCTGCAATTAAAGTATCAAAGAAGAACGATTTAAAACCTCAAAGAACAAGACATCTTCGGATGCTCCTGAATTGTATATTTTGAATTAGCCAAATGCGATAAAAAAATTCAAGCTCACACTAACACGATTCAGAAACTGAAGGCTCAAATTGCCCAATTGAAGTCAACCAAGCATGTTGTGACTGACACCAATAAACCCTCGTCATTAGATTTTCAGAATTTTCACTATCCAGATATCAGTAATAAATTACATCATGATATTGAGTGGTTTCAAGCTGAAAATTCCAATACTAAACAGCGTTACAAAGAGTTATACGATTCAATCAAGATCACACGTGAGAAAAGTAATGATAAAATAACTTCTTTGCTTACTGAAATTGAAAATCTAAAGACGAAGGTGAAAGGTAAAATGTCAGTCACCATCGGTGACATGAATGTTCCAAAGGTTTTTGCTGTTTGTAATTATGATGTTAATGCTATTAATATCCCTCTTCCCTTTAGGAACAATAGGTCTGCTCACTATGCATATCTTATGTACCTTAAGGATAGTCTAGGCATGCTTCGCGAGACCATGGAAGAGGATAGGACAGTGAAACCACAGGATAGTGCTATTCTAGATGCATGCTTTCTTACTAAACGATCCGAGGAACTTTTAGAATATGCCATTGGTACATGTCCTAAGAATGACTACACACAAAATAAGTTCACTGCATCTCCACTAATGAGTAAGAACAAGCATGTGATTCATGCAGAATGCGCGTATCAAAAATATACAAGGTAGACGTGGTGGAATAATTGACTAGTCAACCTTTGTGAAAAGGCTAACTTGCCAAAACCCGTGAATACGATATATATATAAAATACCGGGCAAGCGATTACCCGGGTCGTGTCCCAACGAGGTGTGAATGGGCAAGATCGATTAAGATTCGAGATTAAAATGCTTGTATGGTAGATTGAGAGATTTATTTGGTGTTGTTGTACGTTAAAATAACGGAAATGCGTAAATTAAAGAACGAAAATCACAATAAAGCAACCTAAAGGGAACGAAAGGCAAAAGGAAAACTAGGGAAGTCCTAAAACACTACGGGAAACATAATTAGGTATCGGGAAATCCTAAAACACAATATAAACAAGTAACGTGACGTTTATCCCAAATAAACGTCAACGCGCAAGCAAAAACATGAAATTTAAGCTACGCAAGTCCTACGGGCATACAAAAAATTTCTTATGTACAAAATGACAAAAGAAAATTTTAGGAAAAAAAAATAAGAAATTGATAAAAATCCTATTTAATATGATTTAATTACTATATATATATATATATATATATATATATATATATCTATATTATATATAACAGGAGGGGTTTGACCAAATTAAAGCCACATCATCATGGTCAATGGCGAGTCATCAGTTTTGACTGCCATGTCATCTGTTTTGACTGCCATGTCATCAGTAGTGTGTGCCGTGTCATCATATTTAATCTATAAATTTCGTGTATATTAATTTTTACCAAAAAACATCTATATAGATTCGAACTCATGACCTCCTGTAAACAAATACATAAACAGCCCAACCATTGGACTAATTCAATATTTGTGATTGCTTTAGCAAAATCAAAACTGATAAATGGATATAGACCAATTTAAATAAATAAAATATAAACATAATATTGCTCATTCTTCTCTCACCCACACGATTTTTTTTCCCAAAACCCTAATATCACACACATGAAACACAGCTCGTTCATAATAACGTTATACACATCCATTCCTACCCGAATGTAAGTTGTTCCAGACAGCCCTTTAATTGATTTGTAACTAGGGTTTATGTGTCGTCTTTTAGAAGGTTTTATTGTTACTGATTTCTATGAACACATGTTCATCTCTATGCATGCATGCTAATATATGGTTTAAATGGTATATACTGATCAGAATTGGACTGACATGTGCAGATGGAAGATTTCTTAGTAAGCATCTAATTTTTCTACAATGATAGGTCAATCAGGGCACACGTTCATTGTACACGGTAGTTGTTTTTTTAATTCTTCGTAGTTATTTTTTTTTATAAATTTTATCTATGTATATGTAGCAATCTAATCAATCTCACTTATTTGGGTAAAAGGGTTAATTCACCCTGGTAAAATAAAATCAATCTCACTTAAGTTCCTACGTTCTCTTATCTGTTAACAAATCTTTTTTTCAGAGTGCATTGTATCAGTTCATGGCTTCATCTGAGGTGAGTAAATAATTCATGATTGCATTCAAGAGTTCTTATTTTGTGTAGGGTATTTACCTTGAGGGCCTAGGCAGTAATTAGATGTGACTGCGTGAATTTAAATGCTTTATCAATATCAAATCTGTAGGTGGTCAGAGATCCCCGTAGCCCTCCATCGGCAAACGAAGTTCAGTCTATACCGGAAGCCATTAATGTGGAACTGAGAAAAGAATTGAACCACTTTGAAGATGTAATATCTCAGATGATTTTCAGAAATGTGGAAAACAATATGATTATGCTTATGCCACTATATTTCATTATCTATCAGGTGTTTCAGCAAAAGTTGTCGGTTGTGGTAACGTCAAGTCCGTAAGGATGACCCGGATCAGGTTTTGCCGTCCAGCCGATAGGTTCTATCCGACCACCATACAAATATCTAATGTACATGGTAGCACAAAAATAAATCTAAATACAGATTAATCTAAATAAATCTAAATACAGATTAATCTTTGTTAAAAATAGCACTTTAGACCCACTTTCAGTTTGGGCATTTTTATCTAAAATGGGAAAAAAAAATATGCGAAAAGAGGGAGCGGTTCAAATGGTCCGAAAGCCGCATAAGGTGTATTCTTAAATCTCAAATATTACAAAAAAACAATGTTACTTTATCTTCTCTCCAGTTGTTGACAGTTTATTTATTTCTAATTTTTTTGCAGATTGGGATAGAACGCAATCACCTTAGTCAGAAGAAAAGCAACTTGAGAGGACAACTGTTTTCGAAAAATACGACCTGGACAACCGTCTAAACTAAATAGCAACCGCTGAGGTCGGTTATGGGGGAGTTTTGGTAGCAACTCGATGGCGAAGGTTAGATGCCGTGTTTGGATTTTAATTTGGAGTATAGAAAACGGTCGGGTGTAATCATGCATGTATCAGGTGTTACAATCTAACTGTTACATACTCAGAAGCGGTGTTAGCAAACATAGATGAACATTCATATATGAAGCTCATTCGTGGGATAAACTTTCTTGGAACCTTACACAGAAAGATAAAGGAAAACAAGGTAATACCATTTTTGCTTTTTAAATTTCTTTTTATCGTGATATTTACTGTTTTTCTAATTTTTTTAGCTTGCTTCGGCATTTTGGATGGTATTTTTTTTTACCAATATTGGTTAGTTCTTATTTACAAATTTAATCAACAGTAAGGGTGATAACTTTAACCAACCTGTAATGGGTCGATCGAGTAAAATAGAATTTTGCTTCAAAGAAATCTGTTCAAGACTTAACCAACATGCAATTCATAACATCACATATGTGGCATTTGCAACTGAATCTGTTATGTTATTCATTCGCAGTGAAACAGATGAAATATACAAGATTTGCAGTGTCATAGGCAGCCCTACGGAATTCATATGGCGCGAGGGACTTGAACCTGCAAGTAAAATCAGATATCGGTTTCCAAAGGTCAGTTCCTGCTCTTGCTATCATAATGTTACAAACAACTATAAGTTTTTAGTTGCATGTCTAGATTGAAATCAAGTTATACTCTAGAAAGATGAAATACATAATTCTTTTACGATAAATCTTGTGTTTAATAGTTTCAAGGTTCTCTTTGGTATGCATTTTCATGCCTATGTGATATTGTGATGGTAGATAGAGTCGGTCTCAGCCCTTAACTTTTGGCCGTGCTGATTTGAATAGTGAATTAACTCTAATGAGGCAATGTTAAAATTATAGTTGGCCTGATAGAAATAGGTCAATGAGTCAAATGGGGCAAAAGTTACCTAGAGTGTTTTATATACATAAAGCCACCTGAATCATTTTATTCGAAAATAGAAGCTATGACTGAATCTTTTTAGGAAGGCAAACTCAGACACACAAGTAATATTCACATTATGTCCACAACCACTTGGTTGAGGACTTTATGCACGTGTGGAGCATGATCATGATAGTAGCTCGACAATTGAAAGATGTGAGTGGCAGAGGATGGTGGAGCAACACGTGTCATTGGCGAAAGGTCAAGTTCTTTTTAGATTTGTAGTAAGTTTCAGATGTTAGCTCATGTGACCGCACACTTCACAGATTTGTTTCTCTTATTCGTTACAGTTGATACAACCTCAGCCCCAAATTTATTTGACAATGCAGTCCCAAACAGGGCTCGGTATGGTGCTAGAAAACGGAGGTTCGCCGAGATGTCCACAAGTAGTTTTCAGTACCGTCAAATCCGTCATAAAAGGTTAAGTAAATTTCAGTGACTCCTTATTAAATTCAGTAAGTTACCGTCATTGTAGGTGGACATTGTTCAAAAGGATGGCATACAACAACTGATTCACAAACATCGGCACCACCATCAGCATCGCGCAGGTGTGAGCCACCTCCCTTTATCTTTTTATAATGCCTGTATATGTGATTTGAGATTTCCCAATTTTTTGGGTCAAAATACCGACCACTACGAAAAAGGGTTGCAGATTGGTGTTTCATCTCTGCTGTCAGTCCACACATGTTATGGAGCGTATGCGTTTTCTAATTATTTTTCATGTCTATCAAATGTTATCCAATCAATTTTGTAAAACCCTTTACGTGACAGTTAGGGGTGGATGCCTGTTTTCCATAGTTACTTTTTTCTGCTGACCTGGTGCATTAAAATGCTTCTTTTTACTACCTTATAGTTCACTTAGGATGATGATTGCAGATGGTATGAAAGCATTGTCCTGAAACTCATTGCCATTTCTGCTTCAATGAACTACTAGCATATATTGTTCCATGTCCATCGTATTCAGTGGCTTTATATTGCTCTCAAAAGTTTGCAAAAATACACGCTATAATAAAGAAGTATGGTCCATGCAGTATTTGGGTATGAGCGTCAGTATGGCTGATTGTAGTCATAGCAGTAGCAGACCTTAAAGGTTTTATGCCCATCCCAAAGATAAAGGTCCTTGCCAGTACTGGTGTAAGATTTTCTTCCTTTGATTCTTTAAATGTTCAGAAAATCATAATACTATGAGCTTACTCTACAGTCACATCTTATATATTAGAATTAACTATATTGCAGGTGTTCTATACACCATTTTTTAAGACATGTATGGGCATGGATTGGACTGACGCTAGCAATGAGGAAAATTTCTCCATTCTTTTAAAATCTTTGACAGTATATTATTTTCATAGGTACGAGTTACCCATTTGAGAATGTACATCATACCTCACGTGTGGACATCCAGTCATTTGTCTAAAGTCAGCCACCTTATAGATCAGGTAATAGTAAAAATTTTGCACCACAAATACCCAGCAGCTTCTTTTTTAATTTGAACAATGTAGTGGCCACGGCTTAGTTTATAACATAATAATGGTTTTCACGAGCTCCCATTACTGAATGGACAGCATTCGCGCCTCAACAGTAGGCTAAGTCATAATGGATTTAATCTAATGCATTTGGTATTTGAAGTGAAATTAACAGTTTTAAGGGTGTTCGGGATTGGTTAGCTTTTTTTGTGTATCTACTCTTCATCGAATGCTTCCCAATGTCATGCAAAAGTTTAGCTAATAACTTGAATGGATTTGTGTAGGCTTTGATATCTAAACTGGTGCAGGCTGTGATATCTGAACCGGTGCGGGCTACAATATCTGAACATGTCCACTAACAGTTGATGAAACAAGATCAGCAATTGTTTTCAAGTTCTTGGTGAATTGAAGAGTGATATCAGGTGTGGAAGAAGTTTGGAATATAAAAGACTCATGAATGTGTTTTGCATATTATGTGCTTTAATAATGTTGAAATCATCTTTAAATTACAAGAATTGTACCTATAGTGTTGCGATTGATACTTCTTTATTTAACTCCTTGACCCAACTACTCCATGACATCGTTTACAGGGATAATAATACTTGGCATATTGGTGGCAAAATGATTTCATATGACCCTAAAGATCTTCCTACTAAAGAGCAGGTAATATCCTCTTTATTTAAATTAATTTTAAAGTTATACGGTCAGGTTAGGGACTTAGGATTTTATTTATATTATCAGGTCGACCTGAATCAACAAGAAAATAAGGTTTTTTTACTGATGTTTAAAGGAGTGTTTGGTTATTACTGTGCTGCTATTTAATGGTTCAAAATGATAAAAAAAACGTTAGCACATGTTAAACGGGTTAAATCACATTGTAAACACTTATAAAGATGGTAAAAACTGCATCATAATTGCAACTTTATCAATAGCAAACATAAACCTAAATCATTAAGTACACATACATCGTACGCTTTTGCAACTGGTATTATTTTGTCTAATTTGATTTGTGTGCCTAGGTCCGTTTGTACCAAATTAGTATTTATACTAAATAAAGTGTATTACAGAGTCTGGATCATATGTTGTTTAGGTTTTCTTCATTTTAGGTTTACTTTATTTTAAGATAACTGTAACTTTTTTTGGATATGATTACATAGAATATATCATTAATGAATATGTGAAAATTTGTAAAGATATGTTTATAAATTTTTGGAATTTATATTATTCATATAAAAAAATTCGTTTGAATTGATTTTATTTATATTTCTTCAAATTTGGCTAAATCATTTACACGGTTCAAAACTTATCATTTTAACAAAACAATCTTCTTGGTTAAATCACAAATGTTTAAAATCATCTACCCTTAGTTGTCTTAAGTTGTAAAACAAACTCAAACTCTCTTGGCAAAGAGATCATTAATAATCTTTTTTTGTTTCATTGCTTCCAAATTATTGTGTATTGTCCAATATCCATTATCTCTTTATGAAATGCACACACTAAACACACCTTGAATCGTTTGGTGATGAAAATCTGACTTCGTATATAATATTAACTACATTTGATACATAGATTTGATCACTTAGTATCGACATCATCTTTATTACTTGGGTTTACTGAAATTACGGTGTTCAACCGTGAACCAAAAGTTCTTATGTTGTCAAATGGGTTAAGCTATTCCGATAGGATTTCAACATGTTATGTGGTTAATGTATGTCTTTGTTCACTTATCTCGAGAGTTTTATCACACACATGATACAACCTCCTAAACACATCAAATGTATTTATAGTTATCAAACGAAGGACAACTAAATACACCAATCTCATGAAACAAATTCCATTACACCAATGAAAGGGAAAAATTATTTAAAGATGATCAATAATACCATTTGTGAAAAAAAAGCTAAACCACGATATGAGTTTCATATTTCTTAAACATGTTACTATTAAAATGTTCAAATATAAAGCACCAAAATCCTGAAGGAAATTTGTTGGATTCATTAAAATTCGTGATCACTATTGTCTGGATCGGTTGTTTCATAATCTGTCGTCTCGTCGTTAATGAAGCTTGATAAATCATCACCAGAGCTGACTAATCTGATACTATATGCATCTGAATCAACTTCCTAGGCTTCGTCTTCAATATAGTTATTGCACGTATGTTTTCCGTTCACTTTTCCATTAATATCAACCATATCATCAAACATGTCTTTGTCACTTAGATTACCTTTTGGCAAATCTGCTCTATCGTGTTCTTCTTCAACCGCCGTATACTTGTAGTCACCTTGGTTTTCAAAATCATTAATTAGTATGTTCAATGGTTTGTTATAATTCAATAAGTACCTTTTTTTTATAAACAGCAATATTTAATAAATAACAAAACGACCAAAAACCTGTCAATGAGTCTTCGACAATTTCTTCATCCGGAATAATATATGTTGGTTTGTACTCCTTTAAATCATAGAAAGATTCATCTAGATCATTGATATTAATCCAAACCCTATCTTTAGGAATTGCATTATTCCTAAAGTCCTCATCATCTGTATCCTCGTCAAAGAGCCGATATTCCTTTTTATTTGATGAAAGAAATTCACGTTTACTTCGCCCACGTTTAAAAGTAATTGGTGCATCTTCATCAAATATCTTTCATACATATTTAAAAAGTAGGTTACTAAATATTGTCAAGACATAATTTATCTTATTTATTTTATACAAAATAGTTGAATATCTTACCAATAATTTATCCTCCTCATCATGATTTAAATTTTTTCTATCATCTTTTTTTCCGCGCTTAGTGTCATCATTTGATGAAGTTGAAATAATGTTTTCTTCCTTCTTCATAGTTGGTGCTTTCTTTTCATCATCTGATGATATAATCTCAATGGTATTTGTGTTGCAAAATTTGTTGTTTTTAGTCAGCCTACGGCGTTTGTTTGAAAATTTATTAGGCTGCAAAGATTACACATAATTAAACATGTTTAGAAATCGTTAATACCAACAAAAAATGATAAATAAAAAGTTAATGGATATAAACAATACATTAAAAGGATTTAACATACACAACATAATTAATTATGAGATAAACAACAAAAAACTCCCAAGGGTACAACTGGTTTGGATTTGTGTGTGGTAGTCGTTGGTTAACATAGGGGTCTTGGGTTCGATTCTTTGTTGTATGGTTTTTTAGACCCCATATTTAATTTTTCTGTTTATAATTAAATTTCAACATTCTGAATATATTGTTGCAACAAAAACAATATATATCTTTAAGAAACTATAATACTTAAGATTGAAAATCAAAGTTACTCTAAAACATAACAATAGAGCGTATCACCTCATCGTCGGATATTACTATGATTTCCTGCGCAAAATTCGTTGTCGTTTTACCGGATGGGTTTGCATCAAGTTTCTGTTTGGGGATTCTCTTAATAAACATCAAACAAAAAAATTAAAATAATATGCTGTTAAAAATCTGTAATGTACATGAACATATTGGTACATGTTACAAATATTGAAAAAAAAGAGTCTAGTTAAAAAAAAATTAATACGTAATAATAAAAAAATGGTACCTTCGAGGAATTACGATTTGTCATTATGGTGAGAATGTGATATCAAGTTAGAAAATAGTTTATTGAATAGACCAGTTTGTTGATCTATATTTATAGATTTTGTAAGACTATATTAATTAGGAAAATATATAAGTAGATTCATAATACAATTTAAGTTTCGGTGTTTTATTAGGTTTTAGATATATTAAAGGAATGGATATGTCATATATCAGAATTGGAAAACTATCAATTTAAAAAATTATAAAATCATGATTTTGTAAGACAAAATAGTTACAATATTTATATTTACATATTAGTTCGTGT
>LBNU01008610.1:15072-34763 GCA_014162995.1 Artemisia annua | reverse complement strand
TTATCGAGATCTTTTGTCAAAAGTTTCGAGATATTTTCAGACAATGTTTTCGAGAAACTCATCTAAGGGGTTTTCGAGAACTTTTGCTCATCAAACTTTTTGAGATCTTTTCTTAGGAAAATTTTCGAGATCTTTGTTGGACTAAAGTTTTCGAGATATTCATTAGTGATAGTTTTATAGAACATTGTTTGTAATAACTTCGAGATCATGTGTAACATATTTTTGAGTATTCAAGTGATTGTAACTTTTCGAAAACTTGTATATTGGATGAATCCTCATGAATATGTGTATTATGATAATGTTTATTAACTTGTGATTGTATTGTGTTATTAGACATGATTACCAAAAGACGTATGTGCTTTAAATGATAAATCATCTAAGTTACATGTTAGATAATAATATCGTCATTAATCACATATTAATTAACTAAACCATGAATGCAACATATATGTCTTTGAATATCAAACGTGAACTCGGACTAATGACTAACATATCTGGATGTTTGATTTCACGACATGACACTTTCAAAACACAATGGCTCAACACGATGAATCAGTTCCTCAACAACAGAATCTTCCACTACTTGCACTTGGTGAATTTCTACCGGCAGACTACAATGTCTCAATTGACCAAACAATCTTCGCATTGACTTCAACAAAGTCAGTATCCCAGAAGACACATGCAAGATTGTCAAAGACATACTACTGGCTCATCCCTGCAAGCCCATGCTTACTAAGTCTACATCAGTACCAACTTTCTACATTCATCAGTTCTGGTACACTGCTAAGGCGAATTTGGACGACAAATCATTCACTGTAGAGCTGGATCGACAAAGATACATTGTAGATCTTGATGTACTTCGCACAGTTCTTATGTTACCGACTCCCACTGAATTTCATCCGATATTGACTGAACTGGAAATCCTTGATTACTTCATTGATCTAGGATATGACATTCCTGATAATGAATCACTCACGAAACTTTCAAAGTTCAACGTTAAATATCTGCCTCAACCATGGAGAACTTTTTACATGTTGATTGTCAGATCCATTGCTGGAATAAAGAGTGGTCATGAGCATCCAAGATTAGAGCACATGCAAGTATTTTGGGGAATGATGACAATGAAACCTATTGACTTTGCTGCACCAATAATGAGCGACATGATCCATCACATTCAGACTGATCGTGACAGGACCGTGATTCCGTTCATTAGATTCATAAAATTGCTCATCGAATACTTCTGTGAAAAGACCCCTGACTACATCAAGAGGATGCACGACATGACTGAACCAAAGGACATATTCAACCAAGATCCCAGGATTTCCTTCGTCAAGTCCATCAGATTCGTTCCAAGGACAAAAGGAATGAGAATCTCTGATCATTTCTTGGATGATGAAATCAGAAAGACTCAGAACTACAAGATTTATGATAAAGCTTTAAAAGCTGGGAGAGTTGGTTACACGGAGAAAGAAGAAGAACCAGCTTCAATTGTTCAAACCCGGAGCAGGAGGGGTGGCAAGTCTGGAAGCTCTAGCACCACAACTACACAAAAACCGAAGACTGCCCAAAAGCCACCCACCAGACCTAGAAGGAAAGCTGCTCCAAAGCAGATTTCTCAAGATGAACCATCAGCTTCATTATCTGAAACGGAAACCGACTCTGAGTTCGGCTCTGAATCTGATGACGAAGAAGATTATGTAAGAAGTTCAAAGGCTCAGGATGAGAAAGAAGATGAAGAAGAGGAGTTTCCAGGGCTTGAACTGACAAAACAACTAAGCAAGGAAACTGCCGAGCAAGAACAAAGAAGAGGTACGGGTACTACCATCAATGAACCGAGTGATGCTATTCGTGATGAAGAAGTAGAAGATGAACCATCTGCAGAGCAACTGGTTGACAAACGTAAACTGAAGAGTATCATTGTCGACACCAGGGCTGAAAAGAAGCAGGAAGAGAAAGATTTCAGGGCAGCTGTACTACTCAATCTCCAACATCCACAACCTAATCAAACACCGACTAATCTTCAAGGACATGAGGCTGGCTCTAGTAGCACTGTAGTTCCTCAGACCGAAACCGAACAACGTGACACTGAAGGGAACATCATCATGGAAGAAGCTACAGAGGAAGAGCAAGAGCAGACAGAGTACATCACACCTGAATTCGTTGCTAAAGTTCAGAGAGATGAGGAAATTAAGAGGAAAGCTAAAGAAGAGACGGATAGACTGCTTCGTGGACTCGATCAAGACGAAGAAGTCACTGACACTGATCAATATATCAACAGTCCTCCGCACTCATCTTCAAAGAATCCCCCGAATCCAACAGGCACACCTCCAAGGGATCCCTCACCTCCTCCATCAGAACCAGAGCATCCAAACACAAATCACTCTTCACCACCACCAACAGAGAAATCATCCAAACACAAATCTATCAAGAAACGAAAGGGAGGCAAAGCATCATTGACAACATCAAAACGGATCAAGAAAGCTTTTGATTTGGCAAGGAAGAAAAGGAAGGAGACACAACATCAAACTGGAGACCTCAATGACCAAGTCCAACTGCTCTCACAACAGGTCAAAACCTTGACTTCACAAGTCAAAGATCTTTAGGAAGCAAAGGCACTTGTCGACAAGTTTATGTTTGCTGACATGGATGGGATGATCAAGGGATACACCGATGAATATCTTCATGAAAATCTTGCTGCAATTTCTACACCAGCTGTGTCTGAACTTATCGAGCCAATTCGTGCAAAGCTAAACTCCAGGATCAAGCACAGCATCGAGCGTATGCTTGAGTCTACCCCTTTCTACCTTCGCACTGACAGGGCTCCTCCATCTCCAGATGCACTCTCAACTGAACAACTTCAAGCCCTGTTAGCTGCAAAGCTAAGGAATAAGGAGGACAAAACTCCTGAAGAGTCAACGATGTTCGAGGCACTTCAAACCATTGCCTCGAAGGAATCGTGCAAGGAAGCGGCCAGCAAGCACAAACGACCAAGGAAAGATGATGATCCTGATTCAGATCCTAAAAGCAAGAAGTTAAAGAAATCAACAGGACCATCTTCTTCACAACAGCCGCAGAAGACTTCCAAGGCTCCTCCTTCCAAACAACAAGCTCCAGCATCCGGCTCCGGTCCAACACAATCAGAGGAACCATTCATGCTTCAACCGGTTGACACTCAGGAAGAACCAGAAACAGCAATACCCAAATCAGAAATTCCTGAATTTCAAGCCGGTCCGTCGTCTACAACAAAAACAAAAGAGAAGAAGCAGTCTTCAAAGTCAAAGAAACAAAAGCAAAAGACTACTCACTTCTCATGGCTAGATGTGGATGAAGCACCTAAGTCTGATTGGTTGACTGAGATGATTAAAGCACAACCACCGCTAGAGACTGAAGAACCTTTGCCTGGTAATACTTTGCAGATGACTCAGAGTATTATGTCGAGTCTTCAAGTCGAAATATTATCAAAAGCAGAACTGAAAAGGATCAACCGTGAAGCAACGAAATTTCTGAAGAAAAGGTCAGGAAATAAAGTCGAACTTGATTACCACATGGAGAACATAGCCTGCGCACTATCCGGCTCATTCGNGCTCCTCCTTCCAAACAACAAGCTCCAACATCCGGCTCCGGTCCAACACAATCAGAGGAACCATTCATGCTTCAACCGGTTGACACTCAGGAAGAACCAGAAACAGCAATACCCAAATCAGAAATTCCTGAATTTCAAGCCGGTTCGTCGTCTACAACAAAAACAAAAGAGAAGAAGCAGTCTTCAAAGTCAAAGAAACAAAAGCAAAAGACTACTCACTTCTCATGGCTAGATGTGGATGAAGCACCTAAGTCTGATTGGTTGACTGAGATGATTAAAGCACAACCACCGCTAGAGACTGAAGAACCTTTTCCTGGTAATACTTTGCAGATGACTCAGAGTATTATGTCGGGTCTTCAAGTCGAAAGATTATCAAAAGCAGAACTGAAAAGGATCAACCGAGAAGCAACGAAATTTCTGAAGCAAAGGTCAGGAAATAAAGTCGAACTTGATTACCACATGGAGAACATAGCCTGCGCACTATCCGGCTCATTCGACTGGCTCAACCCTGAATCAAATGTCGACACGGAAAAGAAGACACTTTACTTCACAGATTGGACAAAACCGTTGCTTCTACTAGGCTTTCCAGATAGACCAAAGATCCCTTACAGACACTTCTTCAACAATGACTTCCGATATCTCCAAAACGCTCAGGAAACTTCAAAGGAACGATATGCATCTTCACTGACGCTTTCCATTCCAGCAGCCCGATATGAAATACCTGACATTGAAGAGTCCGCACCAATCTACTGCAAATCAGTTGTCACATACAACAGAGAAGCTCTTCTCGGTATTCAACACTGGCCGGAAAAACGAAAGCTTGGCTACACCTACAGACTACATCTCAAGTCCAGTGAGAATGTGAAGCAACCTCTTCGTATCGTTGCCATTATGGAGATCGTGGAAGAGAAAAGATTCAACTACGCCTTCATGAAGGAAATCGTCGTCAAGAGTGTAACACCCCGAAAACCGAATCAGCGGAAGCATACAATTCTGGAGGTGCTACTCGATTGTTATCACAACAAAAGGCACAAAGAACGGTTTTACATAAACAAAGTTTAAAAGAAATTTTATAATTGAAATCATTCAATTTACATCAATTAACATAGTGCGGAAAAACATAGGTCCAAAAGGTTTCGGAGTCTTCTATGACCAAGCCACGCCCTTCGCCAAGCTCCTCCAAGTAATATAGGCAACGAGCAATATCTAACACCTGAGATAAACATGCTAAAGTCAACACAAAGGTTGAGTGAATCCATAGGTTTAAATTAAAGTAATTGATCACAATATTCCAAGTTTAATAGAAAGGGGCTACGTTGTTATACGCCCGATAATACCACTGCACTAAGCTCATGACACCAAGCGTTAACCAAACCAACACCAGTAACACTTTACTGAAAAATAAGTCGACAATAAACGCGGAATTTCATATATACAAATGCCCCCTACGCTAGGTACCGCCAAATACCTAGCCAACCTCAAATATAGTACACCACAATTTGCCTATCCAGCAAAAGAAGTGGGAGGGTCAATTCCTATAGGCCTATATACTATATTCGCGCTCACTCGCAAGTGATTAATGGCTCATGATCTGAGGGACTTAATAGTGGCAAAAATCGTACTTAGTGCTTATCCAACAAAATGGCTGCTGCCTCACTCAAAGTACCAGCATATATAAGTTTTCAGCTCAATAAAAAGTTTTCAAACCATTGTGATCATATTAAAAACAGAGCATGTATCTCACCCCAAGTAGTTTGCAAAGCAATTAAAATAGATAAAAGTGGGGCTATGGACTCACCTGAGTACGCAGCAATGCAAGATATGACAACCAGTCTCAACTAGTAAATCATAATGGCCTCAAAAGTGTAGGCACAACGGCATCAAGAAAGTACAAGCACAAGTCACCAAGTACAATCATCATCAAAATATAAGCACAACGGTATTGGATCGGCACAACCTAACGAGTAATATATATCAGAAATAATACTCAAGAATAATATATATAAAGTAATGTTTGTCGAATACTTGTATATTATGAAAAGGTTTTGTTTCCAATGGCGACAAAAGAAGTAAACATTTGCAATCTCGTGTGGATGACAAGAATGATAGAAAACAAATACGTAGGCGAAAAATGAACGAAAAATCAAGAAAGATGAAAGTAGACGAAAGAACTCCTCAAAGAAAGTCGTCGAAAAGAAATGAAAGACACACACAAATAAACTATAACACATTAATAACAAGTCTCGGCTTTTCCCATTTTCCCAAAATATAACGTTGAAAGTAGTATAAATGAAAAGGTTTTTAAATAATTTATAAATCTTAAACGTTTAAGTGTTACGAAAGAATTTTATAAAATTTCGGCAAGACCTGCCTGTATATAGAACATTTTCCCGAGTCAACGACTCTTATGTTAAATACTTATTAACGTCAAGTAACCTATTTATTACTAATCGTCACAATTCAAGTATATATATTTGGACACATTATTCCCGTATATATTAGTTGTTTAGTTTATCGACCATTTTGTAGTTTTTGTACCAAAGGGTCCATAATGTCCAAATAACTAATACCGTAAATCCAATATGTCCAAATCTTGTCCATCACAATATAACATCACAATAATAATAATACGGAAACAAGTCCGATACCAACACGCTTAACTATATCAACTTGTTTTAGGTTTCATATTTATTAATCACGTTTATATTATTGTTAAGTTATCCCATCCCAAAATATTGCCGAAACCGTTATCAAAACCAAGACCAATCAAACTAACACACAACATAACAAAATAACAAAATAACCTTACCGTGACTCACCTGAGTCACGGCTCACTCTTATCTGGGCCGTTGTGGCTCTCGGATTCGAGCCAAACAATCCAAACACATCCGAATCCAACACAACACAAACACAATACCAAACTATCCTAAATCTAATCACCAACACAATATCCAAATCCAATCCGAGCACAAAATCACAAATCCACATCCGAACCACAAACAATATCCAAATTCCACATCTATCAATCCTAACATCATTCCTTTGCCTCGTCGTGACTCGCCGTGAGTCACGGCTTGGCTCTTCTTTGACTGCCGAGACCATAAACAACCAAACGGACCCAAAATCATAAACTAATCCACATCCAAGCTCAAATAACAACAAGAATAACACCAAAAGTATTACCAAGTCGACTGAGTCAACTCGGTAAGTTGACCGAGTCAAGGAGTCACGACCAAAAGAGAGATCCACACGGTTTTAAGGGTTTAAAACATGTATTAAAATGATTTTTATAAAAGATCTAGCAATAAAATGATTTATAGAGGTTTGTAAAAAAATTAGGGTCTAGTATAAATAAAAAATAATGACTAGAGGTGGCGCGTGAGGTGGTTTACCGTCGAGAGGAACAACGAGGGAGGTGGGTTGGTGTCTCGGTGTGACTGTGGTGAGGCTGTGGTGGCGCGTGAGTGTGCTACGAGGGGAGCCGAGAGCTCACGAGCTCCAAAAACACTATAAATACACCGATCTAACGATTCGGTAAAGAAAATAGTTCGACGGAATATTATTCCGGTGACCGGTGCCGGAATCTGCTAGTGGGTGGCCGGAATTGGTGATGAATCCGGTGAGGGGTAGAGAGAGAAAGAAAAAAAAGGTGTATATGTGTGTGTTTTATAAATGAGAAAATGAGAAAAAGTTATAAAAGGGGGTATATATATATAAATAAGTATAGGGTAGGTTGTTTATTAACAGAAGTGTAGGGGTGGGATTTGTAAAATAACTCAAGGGACCATTTTTGCCAACGTACTAAACTTCTCGTATAAACGGTTCGGGGCTCAAACGACTTAGCCAACGAACTCGAAAATTTACGAAACTTTCGCCATTGTTCACGAAATAATCTTTCCAATAAAATCAAGTATAAACTTCAATATTTCTCCAATGTCGAATTAATTCAATAAATTTGGCAAAAGCAATATGATTCAAGTTTCTAGGTTGTGCTGGCTCGATAAAGGGATAACGGTCACATTAAATAAAATATTTCACGGTTTCTCAAATCCAAACAATTTCAAGGAAGCTCAAAAGCTAAGAAAAATCAAAGTAATTGTTTTGGCTTGTAAAATAAATTTAGGAAATTTTCAGGATGTTACAGCACATACCCCTAAAAGGAATCGTGTCCTCACGATTAGGTTCAGGTTATAGGTTGGAATAATGTTGCAGAAGGGTGATGGTACTAAAACGGTTTAAGTCTCAATTCAATGTAGGGTTCATATCCTGGTGATACAAAATCCTAACTCGATACATGTAAAGTAGTAAAAATGACAGAGCGACCGATCTTCAAGTNTCTTTGACTGCCGAGACCACAAACAACCAAACGGACCCAAAATCATAAACTAATCCACATCCAAGCTCAAATAACAACAACAATAACACCAAAAGAATTACCAAGTCGACTGAGTCAACTCGGTAAGTTGACCTAGTCAAGGAGTCACGACCAAAAGAGAGATCCACACGGTTTTAAGGGTTTAAAACATGTATTAAAATGATTTTTATAAAAGATCTAGCAATAAAATGATTTATAGAGGTTTGTAAAAAAATTAGGGTTTAGTATAAATAAAAAATAACGACTAGTGGTGGCGCGTGAGGTGGTTTACCGTCGAGAGGAACAACGAGGGAGGTGGGTTGGTGTCTCGTGTGACTGTGGTGAGGCTGTGGTGGCGCGTGAGTGTGCTACGAGGGGAGCCGAGATCTCACGAGCTCCAGAAACACTATAAATACACCGATCTAACGATTCGGTAAAGAAAATAGTTCGCCAGAATATTATTCCGGTGACCGGTGCCGGAATCTGCTAGTGGGTGGCCGGAATTGGTGATGAATCCGGTGAGGGGTAGAGAGAGAAAAAAAGGTGTATATGTGTGTGTTTTATAAATGAGAAAATGAGAAAAAGTTATAAAAGGGGGTATATATATATATATAAATAAGTATAGGGTAGGTTGGTTATTAACAGAAGCGTAGGGGTGGGATTTGTAAAATAACTCAAGGGACCATTTTTGCCAACGTACTAAACTTCTCGTATAAACGGTTCGGGGCTCAAACGACATAGCCAACGAACTTGAAAATTTACGAAACTTTCGCCATTGTTCACGAAATAATCTTTCCAATAAAATCAAGTATAAACTACAATATTTCTCCAATGTCGATTTAATTCAATAAATTTGGCAAAAGCAATATGATTCAAGTTTTCTAGGTTGTGCTGGCTCGATAAAGGGATAACGGTCACATTAAATAAAATATTTCACGGTTTCTCAAACCCAAACAATTTCAAGGAAGCTCAAAAGCTAAGAAAAATCAAAGTAATTGTTTTGGCTTGTAAAATAAATTTAGGAAATTTTCAGGATGTTACAACACATACCCCTAAAAGGAATCGTGTCCTCACGATTAGGTTCAGGTTATAGGTCGGAATAATGTTGGCAGAAGGGTGATGGTACTAAAACGGTTTAAGTCTCAATTCAATGTAGGGTTCATATCCTGGTGATACAAAATCCTAACTCGATACATGTAAAGTAGTAAAAATGACAGAGCGACCGATCTTCAAGTTTTGTTTCCGAAATTGAGATTTTCCTCCTCAGAGAAATAGATACAAATTTTATTTGAAAACTTTATTAGGTAAAACATTAGTACAAATTTGACAAAATAACCTTCCAAATGTTACAAATTTCTTTGTTGGGAATTCGCGGTTACGTAAGATGACACAAGTTCAAAAGATTTTATAAGTTTGTAGAAACGGGGTTTCCAATCGTGGTATGGGTAAAATAAATTTTACAAAATAAACTTTTGACATTTCTCAACAAAAGTCTGATAAGATTTTGACCAGAAGAAATCTAATTCTCAAAATAGGCATTTTCAGAAAATGTCACTACGAGTTTCAAAGTTGATTCAAAAACATTTTAAGAAAAGATTTGAAAGTAATAACACCAAAGAAGAAGGGTAGTCGAGCAGGTCTACCTATGTTCCTAATCGTCAAAGGAAAAGCATCTAGTTGATAAAGCTGAGTGGGGTTCAAGGTTTAATATAGGAGAAGCCCAAAAGTGTAAGTATCCAACTTGCTCAAACGGTATCAAACGGTATCCTGACTGAAATTGTGGTACTAATGGTTGAAAAGAAATACTCAATGCTAAGAGGCATCATGACTTAAACGGTTGCACTCGTGACCTGAGATGCTTGAATCGATTCCAACATACATTGAGAAAATTCCTTCTTGTTCACAAGGTGAGGTCGAGTATCAATAATCGTTAAATAGGCTAAGATCTCTTAGTATTCCGGTATAGGAGTCGGGTCACATAAAAGAAACGAGTTGTGAGCATGTGTCGTCTAGAACTCCTAGAAGATAGGATATCATAAGGGTGCAAGTACATTGACAACCTAGTTCGACAGTTACACTCTGATCAAAGAATCTAATCGCACGGAACGAGTGGGGGCAACTTATTAGTGTTGAAACAGTATCAAGGCTCGGTAGGTTGTCATCTATAATCTCAGGCGAAGGTGTGGGATCCACTTCCAGGGTTTGGTTTACTTTGAGAAGAAAGAAAGTTTATCAATTATATAAAATAGTAGCATGAAACACTTTCATGGTCGTAAATGGCTCACCAGGTAATTGTAAAATGCCTTATAAAATAGTTGTAAATCATCTTATAAAATAATAGAGAACGACTTATCATTTATAAAAATAATGACAAAATTATGTAAAATACTAAACAAAATAGTTTGTAGGACAGCTTGGAGAGTGATGAAGAATGATTTATCATTCATAAAATAATCATAAAATCATAGTTTAATCGGTGATATATAAGCAAGATGAAGATCGGGTTACACAATAACTTGAGAGATGACTCGTAAGGCAATGCATAGAGTAATAAGGAAAATCATTTGTGATTCATAGAATATTGGAAAAGCGGTAGCTCAATTAGTGATTTAGTAGCAAAACTATTCATCGGGTGGCAGAAAAATAGTTTTGGAAAGTAATGATAAAATAAATTGTAAGACAACAATAATAACATGGTTTTATTGTTTTGGAATAAAACAATGGCTAATCAGCTAACGAGAGAGTAAAAAGATTTACAAGATTATACTAAAACAGCCAGAATAAATGCTTCATAGCTTACAAAATTTTATAGAATTGCTCGTTGGTTTATGAAATGGTAGTAAAGTAGCGAATCGGTTTATTACTTAATAATGGGAGGGTTTGTGCAATGAGTTGTAAAATAATTTAGTGGGTAGCAAGAAAATAATTTAGCGCTTATAATATAGTAACAAGCTTTAATTAGTAATATACTAATAGGGTAGTAAAACACTTCATTGAAAACATTTTGATTATTTAAAATACTTCAGTTTATTAAAACTACCTTGTAGAAATATAAAATAGTAATTGACAATTAAGAATTTAGTTTATTGTAGATAAAATGGTGGTAACGTCAAAATCTTAGTTTTCCAAATATAATAGTAAAACATCTTGTAGGTTGACCGTAAAACGATCGGTAAAGCAATTGAAAACGGTTTGTGTGAATTTGCATGTAGTGGTAAAAATAATGGAGTGTAGAATAGTGTAGTAAGGGGGTTTAATTAGTTACGGAAAACTTCTATATAAATCGCTTAGGGTAAGGAAATTTAATGTGAAATAATGGGATGACAATTAGGTTACCGTATGTAGAAATAGCATAATAATATTTGACACGTCGGTTAGTAAATGTCTTCAAATAGTGAAATTATAGGTGCAGTTGAAATATGATGGTTCGTAAAAGTTGAAAACGAAAGGTATTGCTTAAGCGCGTAAATAACCAAAAATGAGATGAGTCAAAATATGAGTAAAATTGCGATGAGTTACGGATATAAGTAAGAATGAGATCAGTATGTACGAAATTAAGATAATGATTTTGAAATTCTTTATATCGCGGCTAACATGCCACATTAGTAGTGACTTTTAAAACGAAAGTGTTTGAAATTAAAACATGTTTAAGATTTGAAAAGGATAACCAACGCTAGTGAGTGTGCTTTAATGACGACTTGTGGGTTATGGGCCCACGGTTAAAGTGTAAAGTTTAAATACGGAAAAGTTGAGTAGGCAAAAACGAAGTAAAAATAAAAGTATTGCTATTGGTTTGACGAAAATTAGTAAATGCAACTCATAATGAAAAGTGTAATCATATAGATAAGGCGTAAGTATAATGAATAGGTTTAATATACCATACGACGCCTGTTTTAACCAAATAAAATGGATGAAACCAAGTGGATGTAAAAAGGGAAAATGGCGTGGATCCCTGGATAAGGTGTAAAGGAATGAAACGGTTTATGATCCTTCGGGGTAAACGGTTAACGATCCATGGGTTGTTCAAAATCTTAACCAACCGAATTCGAATCACCTAAATCAACATCAGCTTCGAAACACGAACACTTAAGGTGAACCTTCAACATGGTCAATACAAGTAACTCTACTCACAAACTTAAGGTCCATGGTTCCTCATGAATGCTATTATCTTGTCTATAATCTCCAATATCCACTTCATATGATCAAACAATCAAGTATCCATTCCAATCAACGGGTTACTTCCCAAGGCAACTAAGGGTTTCGTCCAACTCATTGGTTTATATGCGGTGTATACAAGCTTGCTTACAAATGGAGCGGTAGGGAAAAGGGGAGGCATAAGGCAATACCAGAGTGCTCATGTTTTCAAAATTTTCTTTCAAATAGTATTCCAAAGTGGCGTTTCCAAAATGATATGTTCCAAGTAGTACATTTTCAAAATAGAGTGCTCAAAAGAGTGTACTCCAAATAGTTCTAAATATAGTGTAACTGATCGAGGCAAACTTAGCTAGTGAAAGCAAGTACCTCGGGTCGTAGTCCCAACGAGGGTTGAAATGGATCTAGTCACTCGAGTCGTGAGTTATGTGAGATGAATTGGTTTAAAAGATGTGATTTGGTTTTAGTTAAACTACAAAGCGTTATTTAAAACTTAAATGAAATAAAAACGAGATAATGAGAGATAAGTTGAATGATAAAAGTAAACATGAGTTGAATAAAATGTAAAGAAAATGAAATAAGAAAGTAAGAAAGATTAAGTAAAGAAAAGAAATGAAAATGAAATAAGAAATGTAAAATGTTTTTGGTTTTTAAATTTTAATAAATGAAAGAAAAGAAAAGAAAACGTTTAAAAGAAAATAAAAGAAATGAAAATAAAAATAAACTAAGTTAAAAGGTTTCAAAGAAAATTCGACAGAGTAACGATAAGAAATGAAATAAAGAAAACTCCACTCGATAAACGATGGAGTGCAAGTAAGCCTAGCTCGGCTTTGGAAATAAACAAGACACGACACAAAAGAGATTAAGACTCGAAAACTAAAGTGAACAAACTCAAACTCGCTAAGATAAAAAACGAAACTCGCTAACCTTAAAAAATACCAAACTCGCTACTTACTTTTAAAAACCAAACTCGCTAAAGAAATATGAAACTCGCTAGGAAGACACTAAAACCAAACTCGCTATAAAGGACATCATACTCGCTATCTTGAAAGGAAACTCGCTAGAATTTAAAACTGATACTCGCTAGGGATTTAGAATCCCAAACTCGCTATCCTAAACTAACCAAACTCGCTGGAATGAAACACCAAACTCGCTAGGATTTTTTAGAACCATACTCGCTAGACCCTAAACTCATACTCTCTAAACCCTAATACCCTACTCGCTATTTTGAGTTTTTAAGAGAAATGAAATATTTTTACGTAAGAATTTTATGGAAACTAAATGAAAACTTATTTAGACTCAATATTAAGCAAAACAAACAACCAAAATAAGCTATAGAAGCTCAACGAATTCAAAATAAGCTAAACATATTTCTAGGGCTTGTAACTAAAAAGCTTGTTTAAACACAAAAGAAAGTTGGAAAAGCCAAAACAACGATTTGTAAACTCTTAAATAAGCTAAAGTAAAACGTAAAATAAGCTTTTACAAGCTAGCAAAACCCAAACAAGCTCAAGTCATAATCATTAGGCACGAAAATCTCTTTTCATGCAAAGGTGGTGCAAGACTTATATAAGCTTATTGTGGATCAAGATAGAAGTAAAGAAGCTTGAATAAGATGAAAAGCAATAAAAGAAAGATTGAAATAAGCTAGGAAATAAGCAAAGTAAAATGACTAAGACATGAAATGAAAGTTTGCATTAATGAAAATTACACTACCACTAGAAATAAACTAAGAACTAACCAAAAACTAACTAATGCAAATGAAGACTAGGGGTGGGTATTTAAGGGAGCCATGGTGGCTTATCCTTTTACAAATTGACACTTAGCCCCTTAATCTTCCAAATCACGTGAATACAAAGCATAAACTAGAGATACGACGCTATTTAACTTTCTAAAACTATAACTTGAGTCCTTGTAACTTTGAGGTGATGTGTAGATGAGCTTCCCAAAGATCTTCAAAAGCATAAAAGTGATCACTAGCTCGGGTTTAGAAAGTTTAACTTCATAATCATCTTGGAGATTGATTAAGCGTCTCTTTTACTTTCTTGAGCCTTTGAGAGATAATTCGTCTTCACGGGCTTTTCACAAGTAGATTTCATCTTTTACTTGACTTTCAAACTCTTTTCCAGATCTCGTGCTCGTTTTGGGCTTTTAGGTTGCTTGTCATGATGTTTTTGCAATATCCTTACCTGCACAGTCATAAACACAAAAACACGATATCTTTGGCTTTGAACGTTAGTTTTTGGTCTATAATAGTCTAATAATGGTGAATAAAAGATATGCGAATAAGCACATATCAAAATCTCCCAGACTAAGGTATTGCGTGTCCTCACGCAATGTAATCACATCACGCCTTAAGGATAAATAATTTCAAAACCTCTCCTTACTAACTTTGAAAAGTAGCAAAACGTTCAAGAGAAATTCGAAATCATTTATTCCCTAAAACGCCCCGGCTTTCCAATTTTGACTATGTACAACATATATAACACTACTAGCATATGACGGTGCGAATGACTTTCATTATCTTTTGATAATGATTAAGGGTCATAGAGCTAGAACACGATTCATAGAAAAGTGACCGATTGGATAAAATTCATCGTCCCTGATTTTTCACAAGTCCCAAACTAAGTGCAAAAACGAGATCACCGCTTACTTAGACGCTAGATACCAATACCACTCATGGAAGTTACTTGTGTGTGGTCACCTCTCGCTCCCAAATCTTAGTGCATCTAGAATTTTTTAATTGATTTGAGAAATGAATTGCTTCATGTTTTCTCGTTTCAATATGATTTAGTCCGATAAAGATACCAAATTTAAACGCTAAGTAGTTATCGATCTTCCCTTAAGAAGGTTTGCAAGAGAAATGTGGTCCACATCAAGGATATTGGATACATACAAAGATTTTGGAATACATCAAAAATAGACATAAGTTGGCGAGTACATTTCACGTGCACCTCATGCGTCCGATCCAGGATCGTAACATGCACCTCACGCGCGACCAACTTTAGTCTTAACACTAGAACTCATGATCCATAAATCTTCAACATACATCCTTATTCTTTCTTTTTCTTTTTCTTTTCTCAATTTTTATCTTTTTCTTTTTCTTTTCACTTTTTTCTTTCTTTTTCTTGCCTTAGTAACTTCTCAACTCCGAACCTTAACGGTTTTAATCCAAGACCTACCGCCAACTGCTAGGGTTGGAATCTAGGATCCAAGGTCCGATCTCAATCCGAAGTCTTAAAGCACCTTAGCTCATACATAACAACGGGCTTTTGGGTAGCTCCGAAACCACATGCGTACTACGCTTATTCAACGATATACAATACAACTCAACTGACGTGTATCCATGATGTGTACCCAATTTCCCAAGTAAAGATTCTCTTAAGAAGATAAAGAACTACTCATCGGCTAAACCTAACATCTTTAATTAGCACACAAGATATGGGGTGAAACAAGCTGATGGGAACAAAAGGCCACAAGTACCTTCGATGAGCTTTAAAGAGAACCACTACTCCACGTATGGTAACTAACTTCTAAATAAACACTATCATATCTCATTCTCCGCATTTTGAAAATCTCAAATAATGAGATCCGCGGATACTTAGCCGATAATTTTAAGCCATGCATATATAAAGTAAAGTACGGGAGCCGACAAAAGAGTAGCTCCTTGTGTACAAAACTAGCAAAAGCTTTTATGATCATCTTTGGTTAAGGGAACATGCTAGGGCTCAACACGCCCGGATCAAGTCAAAATTTTTATTCCCACTCTTACCTAGTAGGAAAGTCAAACGCAGTGTCAAAACCTTTATCTATTTTTGTATTGTTTTATAATTTTCTCATTTTTTTTGTGCTTTTTGCTTTGAAAATTTTCAAAATTTTTCAAATTTTTTTTTTGGATTTTTGAGGAAAGCGGGGTTGCGTAAGTAAACGACAAAGATGAAAGTGCTAGGTCAATCAAATAGAAGATTCACCCCCCCAGACTAAAGATAAACATTGTCCTCAATGTTTTCAAGGTAAGGGTAATCCTAACAATAATTCTAAGGCCGTTTATTAAGTATGCCAAAGATACCATTAGTCAATAAGATTTTGGATATAGGATTTCCAAGCAAGCAGCAAGACATGGGACTCGAGTGGAGATGAGACGATCCACGAGCACGAGAGTCATCATGTATTGGGGAAATCCTGCACAAACACAAACAACCAAGCAAACACAAGATTGGAAGAGGTAGCCCTCCTCACGTTACTTATTAGAAACTAGAAAACATAGATGGATAAGCATGGGGTGCCTCCCACGAAGCGCTTTGTTTTTGATCATCGAGTCACTTAGCTTGACTCTATCCCCGAATTTAGTTGTCCTTGGGGAAAGTTTGGAGATCCGGGATCACCAAAGGTAGATCCCCTCCAAAGTAGTGTTTCAAACGATGACCGTTTACCTTAAAATGTTCCCCATTTTGGTTAAAAAGTTCAACAGTACCATAAGGAAAAACTTGGGCAACGGTAAACGGTCCAGACCAACGGGACTTTAGCTTTCCAGAAAATATTTTTAACCTTGAGTTAAAAAGCAAAACTTGATCACCGACATTAAAAACACGATTTTTGATTTTTGAATCATGAATCCGTTTTGTTTTCTCCTTATAAATCAAAGAATTTTCATAAGCTTGATCTCGGAGTTCATTCAACTCATTCAACTGGATTTTTCGGTGATCACCCGCGGTTTTTAAATCATAATTCACATGTTTTAAAGCCCAGTAGGCGCGATGCTCTAGCTCAATCGGAAGATGACATGCCTTTCCGTACACGAGCTTGTAAGGGGTACAACCAATTGGTGTTTTATAAGCTGTGCGGAAGGCCCAGAGTGCATCATCTAACTTGTCCGACCAAGAAGAACGATTCTCACCCACGGTTCTTTCCAAAATTCTTTTTAGACCACGATTCGACACCTCGACTTGACCACTAGTTTGAGGATGATAAGCGGTACTAAGTCGATGGGTAACACCATATTTTGACATAACTTTTGAAAATCGGTCATTACAAAAATGAGTTCCACGGTCACTGATAATAGCTCGAGGTGTACCGAATCTGGCAAACAAACTTTTCAAAAATTTTACAACCACTCGGGCGTCGTTAGTTGGAAAAGCTTTTGCTTCAACCCATTTAGAAAGATAATCGACTGCCACGAGGATGTATTTGTTTTTGTTTGAAGATGGAAATGGTCCCATGAAATCGATTCCCCAAACGTCAAAGATTTCACAAACTTGGATGGAGTTTTGAGGCATCTCATCCCGCTGTGAAATTTTTCCTTGTCGTTGGCACGCGTCACAAGACTTCACCAGGTCCTGTGCATCGCGGTAGATCGAAGGCCAGAAGAAACCGGAGTCAAAAACTTTTTTAGCAGTAAAATTGGCACCATGATGTCCCCCTGTGGGTCCATTGTGGCATGCCATCAAAATAGCTTCGGCCTCTTTACCATGGACACATCTCCGAATGATTTGGTCCGCACAAATTTTGAACAAATAAGGGTCTTCCCAAAAATAATGTTTCACATCTTTGAAAAATTTCTTTTTGGCCTGGGTCGACATTCCTTTTCTTATAAAATTCCCCGCATGGTAGTTTGCAAAATCGGCAAACCATGGGGTACTAGAATCACCAAGTGACACGCTCCCAAGGGCTTCGAGAGGAAATGAGTCATCAATATCCTTTTTCTCGAGCACGCCTTGGTGAGGATTTTCAAGACGGGACAAATGGTCAGCAGCTAGGTTCTCCGATCCTTTTTTATCTCTAATTTCAACTTTAAACTCTTGTAAAAGGAGAACCCAGCGCATAAGTCTTGGTTTGGCATCAGGCTTGGTCATCAAATATTTTAAGGCTGAATGGTCCGTATACACTATGCATTTTTTTAAATGACTGCCAACATCTCTTTTTCAGTCGTGGTGTAATGAAACTGAGCACTGTTCATGGTTTTGCTTGCATAGTGTATAGGCCGAAAATATTTGTCCTTTCGTTGCCCCAGGACTGCCCCAATTGCATAGTCACTAGCATCACACATTAATTCAAAGGGCAAATCCCAATCGGGGGCAACTAAAATAGGAGCCTCCGTCAACTTCTTTTTAAGGGTGTTAAATGCTTCAATGCACTCATTGGTGAAGATGAACGGGGCTTCCTTTTCTAAAAGGTGTGTCAAAGGTCGGGCTATTTTGGAAAAGTCTTGTATGAAACGTCTATAAAAGCCAGCATGACCGAGGAAACTTCGAATTCCCTTGACGGTCGTGGGATGAGGTAATTTTGCGATAACATCGACTTTGGCACGGTCGACCTCAATCCCGGCTTTTGAGATTTTATGGCCGGGGACTATACCCTCTTTAACCATAAAGTGACACTTCTCCCAATTCAGAACTAGGTTAGTGTCTTCACACCTTTGGAGCATTTGTTCTAAATGGGAGAGACAAGACGAAAGTGAATCACCATACACAGAAAAATCATCCATAAAAACCTCCATTGTCTTCCCGATCATGTTTTGGAAAATGGCGGTCATACACCTCTGGAACGTGCCTGGGGCGTTGCATAAGCCGAAGGGCATACGTCTATAGGCAAACGTTCCGTAGGGACAAGTAAAAGTGGTTTTCTCTTGATCGGGAGGATCAATGGGAATTTGAAAATAGCCAGAAAAACCATCAAGAAAACAATAAAACTCATTTCCTGCAAGTCGTTCAATCATTTGATCCATGAAAGGAAGTGGAAAATGGTCTTTTCGAGTTGCTTCATTGAGCTTTCAATAGTCGATGCACACTCTCCAACCGGTTACGAGACGTGTGGGAATAAGCTCATCATCATCATTCGTAACGACAGTCATACCACCCTTCTTTGGCACACAATGGACCGGGCTAACCCATGAGCTATCAGAGATTGGGTAAATCATCCCAGCGTCGAGTAATTTGATTACTTCATTCTTGATCACATCATGGATTTTTGGGTTAACGCGTCTTTGTTGTTGTATGGACGGCTTAGCATCGTTTTCAAGCAAAATCTTGTGGGTGCAAAAACGAGGATCTATGCCTTTGATGTCGGAAATACGCCAAGTGATGGCATCTTTGTGCTTTTTGAGCATGTCAACGAGACGGCTCTTCTCCTCATCTTGAAGGTGTTTGGAAATAATGACGGGAAGTTTGTCGCTTCCTTCTAAAAAAGCGTATTCAAGATGAGGAGGCAATTCTTTAAGCTCGAGTTTTGGAAGTTTTTCTTCAGATGGCTCGACCTTTTTGACTTCTTCAACAAAGAGTTTCTTCGGAGTGAGAGGTGAAAAAGGATCTTCATTCAAAAGTTGTTCAAGCATAAGAATGTCTCCCTCCGGATCATAATAAGAATCATCATCATCGCCAACAAATGAAGATGTATCTATGGAGAAAAATTCATCGACTTCTTCCAAAAAAAAGAAGTCACCTCCTTCAAATGGAGTGAAGGAAGGGGAAGAGTCGGCGATTATGGGTTGAGAGGTAAGTGAAGAATCATCAATAGAGGGTGAAGGGGTAGAATTATTTGAAGGGGTAGAGGAAGAAGAAGTGGGATTGCCACTTGAAAATCCGAGTATCTCTTGGGAATACTCTT